>VZTF01005928.1:1849-89730 GCA_013397755.1 Cnemophilus loriae
CCTTTTTTTTTTCTCTTTGTAGCTCTGTCATTCACCTCCCCTCCTATAGTAATAATATCTAGCGAACTCTGCCTTTTTATGTTGGTTGTCCCCCCTCCCGACCTCCCTCTCTTAATTTCCTCGCAGTAACGTGCCCATAATTCCCACAGTGCCGAACTGTTAGATATTAATCTTGGCAAATTGCTTAATCTTGTGGATTTTGTAAACGATTATTTCCAATGACTTGAACTGCATTCAAATTCTGAGTGAACAGGGAAAAAAATTGCATTAGTTGGTTGCATGAACTTTGAAGGGCAGATACTACTGCACAAAAGCTGCCATCTTGCTTAATTTTTAACTATGCATTGCAGTGCAGACTAATTTTTTTTTTTTTTCTGAATACGCTAAACTGGAAGCTTAACAGATGTGGGCCAAACCTTTCCAGATCAGGAAAAGTAATACTGTTACTTAAAAAGTCTGCTACCCATTCCCCCTCCCCCATATGTACAGACAATAATATGGTGTGGATGGAATGTTGACTAGTGGCAAACATTTCACAGATTTTTTTTTTTTAATTTTGTTTCTGTCTTCAGCGTTTTGACACTGTGCTAATATAGTTTATTCAGTACATGAAAAGATACTACTGTGTTGAAAGCTTTTCAGGAAATTTTGACAGTATTTTTGTACAAAACATTTTTTTGAGAAAATATTGTTAATTTATTCTATTTTAATTTGCCAATGTCAATAAAAAGTTAAGAAATGCTTTAGTTTTTCTAGAAGTCATTTACCAGTATTTTTCTTCAAAACTCTTCCCCACTGTCCCTGGTAAGTAGAACATCTATCTGTACAACCGTGTTGGTGTGCAAAAAGACATTCCAAAATAGAAAGTACACTACACCCATATATATGTCATGGTGAACTCGGTAGGTGAGCGGGATTTGAACATACTTACAGCATAAAGCCTCATGCGTTACATTGTAATATGCCTGTCAGTGTGGTTTTCTGAAAAATAAAGTTGCCGAGGATGCAACTTTTTTTGTGACTTGCCAACATACTTGCTTTAAATGTAGTTGTCCAGAGTTATGATGCATAAAGTATTTATTATATTTATCTATTAAACTTGTAATTTTATAAATCTGCTTTCATTTACATAGTAGACTTTGTTCTTTTGTATATTTATTATCTCACCTGGAAGAGCTATGTAAAAAGTATTTGTAACATGGGAAGGGAGGGTGGTGGGTGTCACCCTCTGCCTCTCTCACCTCACAGGGTTAACACAGGAGATTGCTGCATCAGTCTAGATCTGTGTGACACTGGAACCGATTTCATTTCATTTCCAGTTACTTAGGAGAAGGGGAATATATCCTTGAAATATTCCACAGTGGGACATCTCTGACCCCTCTCTCCCAGAAATTGCTACCAACTGAAGCCACTGACACAAATCCATACAGGTCTTCTTAAAGTACTTCGGTGAAAAATGGCCATTATTTTAAGGCAGCTGACATTTAGTGCCAACTGTTGCTGCCTTCTGCCCTCATTCAGCCTTTGGCAAATCTCCTGCACAAGTTACTAGTTCATTGAGGGCTGTGGATCAGGATCCTAATAATACATGTAATCCTGTTTAGCCATGCTTCCCAAGTTCGATAGAGGAGCAGTACCACTGAGCTTTCTTTTTGCTTACTTTTTAATCCATGTCCTCTGAATTACGAAGAAAAACAGCATGGTGGATGTAGTTAAATTTTAAACCTGGTCACGTAAACAGGAGGATATCACCACACAATGGGAGTGTAAATAGCAGTGTTTTGAATCAAGCTGGGAAATTAAACTGATTACTATTTCTAAGATTGCTCCAGCTGGTGAGAAAAGTGATACTTGTTCTTCTTTGCCTTACAGACACAAAGCAGCTAACACGTTTATGAATGTAAAAACAACAACAAAAAAAATATTAAAGTATTAGCAAAGGTAGAAAGAAGGAAGGGTATGCTTCTGGGAAAAACTGAGATGACAAAACGCACTCTGCAGGCAGTGACAGTCCATTCCTAGAAAACTCAATACCAAGAATTTTAAAAGAGCAGCCTTCTGGTTTCAGCCAGTGATTGCTAACGTTTTGTGACAGTAAATTATACCTCAAATGACAGTAAATCATAACTTACCAACTCACCAATAACTTAAAAGAGTATTTAGAAGAATACAGCTGTAGTTTTAAGAGCCATTGCCCAATTTGCCACTATATAAATCCTTTTTTCCATTTTAAGGCTGTTTGATCTGCGCTCGTTTCATTGCCCTCTTCTGCGTGAGTTAGGGAGGGTGATTTTTCTGATTCTAATCAACTTCTTGTAAAACAGACTATCAAATTATGTGCATACCAAATTGCATAGATGTTTAAAGCCTCGATGATCTTCTAAAACCAAAGGGAATACTCTCGCTTTAATGATAGGCACTTTTGCTTCATAAAGTTGGTTAAACAACAGATTCTTCACAGTTGAGACATCACTACTTAAGCCTGTCAACATTAAATCCTTCCATGCAAGCTTTTCCAATAGTAGGCAGTTCCATGGGCACACTGGTAGAGTCTATTTGCAGACAACTCCGTGTAAAACTGAGAGCTGCTGCCTCTGAGTAACAGCAGCTACTGAAAGCACTGGCTTTGGGCAAGGCATCTCCAAGGGGGGGTTATGATTTCTTAAAAGTAGACCCTGGGGAAATTTGCCAAATAATCATATTGTCTGCCTTGTCTCTTAATTTCTAATGAAGAGTCAGATCCCAGTGGATAGCACAAGTACGTATTTTTTTATTCATTATACCATCTACTGAGCAATATTGGGGGCCTGACCCTCATCTTGCCGACATGAACCCCTTGGCAATGCTCCCACTGGCTCCCACGGCCGAGGCAGTAACAGGCTTTCAAGTAGATTCCCTCTGTCCTCCACACTGCTTGGAAATAGACTGAAGTAATTTATTATTGGAACCCAGCGATTAGTGAAGGATGCACAGCGACCCAGTTCTCCAGCTCCTCACGAAGGCCACTGCCGTCTCGCATCCCGCTAAGTTGCTGTCAGTACAGGAAACTTGACCTCTGTACTTTGGCTGTTTTTCAAGAACATCCAACATGGTACATGAGATCTGCTCCTCTTTAAGCCACGGCCATAAATAGTCGCGCTGCTTTATTTGGAAGGCAGATCAGCCCTAAGCCGGCCCGCCACGCAACGCGCACTCGGTGGGAAATTAGGCACCGATTTGCGCAGTCCTCGTCCTTGTTCCCCGGGAGCCAAGAATTCAGGTGTGGGCGTTGGGCTGGAGGCCGCAGGAGGGGCAGCTCACCGAGGGGCTCGGGCGCTGCCCGCCGGGGCCCTGGGCGCTGCGGGAGCCCCGGCCCGGCCCGGCNGGGGGCGCGGGGCCGAGAGCCGCCCCCGAGCCGGGAACCTCCGTCCTCGCCGCGGCCAGGGGCTGTGCGGGGACAGGGGCCCGCAACGAGGCGTGCCGGGGCCACAGGAGGGGCACGGCTCTCAGCCAGGGCAGCCGGCCGAGTGCTTGTCACTGCCCTGCCCGAGGGACCCCTGGAGAGCCGTGCCGGGGGAGCCGTGAAGGGAGAGCCGCGCCCCTCGACGGCGACCCTCCCCAGCACCCGGCCCGAGAGGGGTGCGGGCCTGCCCGAAATTTCTCGCCGTGGATTTGGAGGACAAGCACACAAACCTGGTGAAAACATGCCGGCTGGTCTCAGGTTTTATTTAAAAAAAAAAAAAAAAGTAAAAAAAAAAAAGTTATATAAACAAGGATTATCCCCTACTTATCTTGTCTTGCTAGGGGGATTGGAAAATTCCAACATCTGGATTTGCGGAGTTCCTTTCATTTGTTTCATTTTTTAGTCTCTTTTTTTTTTCTTTACTTTTTCCCTAGGGAGATGTTTTCGACACTCGGTCGGATACAAAGCCCTGTGGATCGCTGGTGTTCAGCCAAAGTCTTGTGCCTGTAGAGCCCCACAGAAGTAGAAGGGCATAGGTGTCTTCTGCATCAACATCTGCCTACAGAAATCATCCTGTTCCTACCTTGTTCCTACCCTGTTCCTACCTTGTTCCTACCCTGTTCCTCCTGCCCTCTGCCTCTGCTCCCTCCTGCCTGTGTGGCACACCAGAGCTTAACATGTGAGCTGGTACCCAAGGGGACAATATACTCTTGTATCAGAAACCCCAGCAAAATAAGAGGGGCACAAGCTTTGAGAAGAGGGAAATGAAGTCAGAAAAAGCAGTTCTTGTCCCTGACCCTACACATGTCCTTTTTGAAGTCTTCATTTCTTCAAAAACACTTTAGGTTTACTGCAGACAGGAATAAGAAATCCCAATGTTACAGTTCTGGGCTATACACATCGACCTTAACCTGATCTATTTCTGTATCATCACTCATAGGGATAGCAGTGTGAACAAGGACTAGGTAACATTGACAGGAGCTGTTTAAATGATAAGACAAAGTATTTTTTAAATAGTCTGGCAGATATATTTGTCAGATAACAGTGCATGTGCAATAAAACTCAGATGAGGAATCAGAGGAATTTGGAACCCAAGGCAGCAGCATTTTCTTGGGATTTCATGTATTCTAAGTGCATCATTTTGTCAGTACAGAGGAGGTGTTTTACATAGTTTATGAAAATATATTTACACATTTCAATATGGTGTCACTATTGTGCTCACGCACAAGATAAAGCTGAGTCTCAGTAACTGCAACAATAAAGAGATACATCAAATGACTGAACAGATGAGCTGCTGTAATGGTAGGTTCTCTGTTATTCTCTTTGCCTCATTTTAGAAAAAATTTGCAACACCAGGTTTTTAATAGAGTTGGTTCAGTCCCTCTCCATCTGCTGTGCCTTTCCTCCTCCTAAAAAATTACAGAAGGCCAATTTGATCACAGGCCTGAAACAGATTTTGAAAGACTTATTTACGATACTAAAACCAAGCAAAACATTTTCCACCTTATCGGGCTTCCTGAAATGCTAACCACTTTTCACATCTTTTTCTTTCACTGGGCCATTTTGTTATCTCTCTCTATTGGAGTGTTCATTTGGCAACATATTACCTATTTTATAAGCAATGAAGTAAAACAAAAGAAACTTTCAGAATTCTCAAGTTCCTAAAACTGTGACTGAAGTTATTAGTGCAAGTACACAGCATTTCTTAAGCTCAAAAGCTAATTATTCAGCAGACGCTCATTGCAATAAGATGCTGAGGGCAGTTTTGACCAAGAGGCTCCTAAGAATTGCCCTGTGAGTTTTCTGCTGCAGGCTGCTTTGCTAGCACTAGTGCCCTGTGCAGGAGAGAGGGACATTTCTGAAAGTATATAAAATGTCTTATCTGCTGCTATTCAAACACAAGTAACACAGAGTATTTCAGATTTCACTCTCTCTCCCTGCCAGGATAAGTATTTAAAGGCTTAGTACTCAAAATCTTTTCTATTTACTTCAAGCTACATTATTTGGACTAATAAGTGATATTATCTCTGTCTACAAGCCTCATACAGTTATAAGTCCTCCATCAACTTTATATGAAGAAGAGTATGTATTTGAAGGCAGAAATGAATTCCTAGGATTTTCCAATGATGGGGAAAGACACCAAGCTTCTGCACACATCTGCTTTGTACAGAAACTAAATAGTTATATTTTAGGTTCCTTATAGGATTATACAGGTTATATAGTTATATTTTGGGTTGCTTATCAGCAGGCTGCACTAAGGCTAGTGTGTGATCCAAGAAGGAGATGAAGGGTAAGGTTCAAATACAGGTATGGGAATGAATACAAAATCTTTCTAAGTAGCAGGCAAAAAAATTAGTGACCATCACAGAGAAAGTTTTAGGGAAAAGGTCTGAAGACCAGTAAATCCTTAACTACATGCTATGAACAGGTGCCTACCAGTGGAGTGGTCAGGACAGGTTGGTTTTGCTTGTCATGTCTGATAGGGCACAACACTGTAAGCCAGAAAAGTGGAGAATTCGAGAAAACGTGAGGTGTTAACCTTCTTCACAGACCATTATTTACAAGGAAAACCTGAATTTTCTTTGGTGAATAGAAGTGAGCAAACCTGCTGTTGGATGGAGCCAATGAAGCCTGCAGTTTTGAACAGCAGCTTCTCTGCTCTTGAGGATGGACACAGGATGCATGTCCCTGCTCCTGGACTGCAAGTAAGGAGCAGTCCCATTCCCATCAGTAGTCACACTGGAAACCGTTGTAGCCAAAACATGGGCTTGAAGCCTGTGCTCAGTGCTGCTTCTAAAAACCACCTTCTCTCTTCTTAAATCCCTTGTAATACACTGCCTCAGCTTTGTCTGGTGAGACTCTTTCAGTGGCCAGGAAGCACCACAGGTCTTGTGCTTCCTCATGCCCTCACTCCGGTTTAATCAGGGCAAATGTAGCCATTGAAAGTATTTGGGGCAGCAGCGTGTTTGCTTTGGGATGCACGGTCAGCCGGTGCGGTGCATTATTGCAGCTGTGCCCTGGGATGGTAGGGGAGGGTGACAACTGGTCTGTCGCAAGTCACCTTGTGACTTTGCCCTATAAGGAGAAGAGCAACCTCTGACAGGCATCTCGCCCCATCCCTGGCTCCGCAGAGAGGGACCTGCTGCAGGGCAGTCCGCCATCCCATTGTCTCACTTCTTGGTCTCTGTCTGAGCTGTCACCATTTGAGACCTTGCCTGACATTTTAATTAAGCACTTTACATGAAAGATGCCAATGCACAGATAATCACACAGATTTTTACAAGGAGCTGTTTAAATTGTTGATACTTACTTGGAGGTGCTTCGTTTCAATTCACAGTTTTTATTGAAGCAGAGCAGTAGTTATTTACCACAACAGATAAAGCCTTGCTGTCAGAGTGCTGTGGAGAGGCTGCAGTACTGGGAGCTTGTAGCTAGGTGTAGCTGAAGCCCTGCCTTTCTTATTGATTAAAGTATTTAAAAGAGCAGCCTTTTAATTTGATTTATTGTATACATTTTAACTGAATGAATGTAGTCAGAATGAATAGTGATGGATGCTTATGGAGTAGAGCCTTTACCTAATGCAAGAATTGCATCTTGGCAATTCCACCATGCCTTCACAAAAATTAGATTAATACACACAGCGACTCTAATCGACCGATTCCTCTACCCCAAACCTCTTAGTCCAGGGGTCTTTTTGACATGGTTTGTTTTACATGTAAATATTGCAAGCAATGGAGTCCTTTATTAGAGGACTGTGTTGTTTTCCCCCAAGCTCTGTTACCAAGGTCTGTGTTTAAAGGGTGAGATTGGCTTCACAGGAAGCAGTGAAGCAGAGCGCTTCTAAATTCCAAAGCTGAGCTCTCAGTATTTTGGCCTAAGGAAGGAAAGGAGACTACTTTTCTTCCTTGCCTCTCCTTCAGATCTCTCCAGCTCTTACTGTACATAACAGCTTTGCCCTGAATGGCATTCTCATAACTGTGATTGAAGATAAGGCAAAGTTCAAGACGTACGTTCTATTCTCCCTCTTTTGTTTTTTGTGGTGTTTTTTGTTTGTTGGTTGTTTTTGGGTTTTTATGGTTAGCTTTCAAAAGACAGTGATCTTGAATTGTAAAGATTAACAGGACTTAACTTTATTATTCACCTGTGATTTTTTTCCAGATAAGCTTTATAACAAAAATCTAGATCAGTGATCTTTGGGTCCAGTTCTGACCTAAGTAACTGCTTGGTCAGTGAAGTCCAAGTCAAAAATCAAGGCCTGACTGATGGCTTATCCAGTATAGCCGAATCCTTGGGATCCTTTTTGGAGTGCAGGCAGCACTTTATGCCAAAACTGCATTGCATATTCTAAGTCTAATGCTCCCCCAAAGTCACCCCACTAGAATCAGTGGGCCTAAATGTGCTCAGAACACATTAGTCATTTTCGGAGGACTGTATGTTGCTTGGTCAGGGTATACCATAGTGGTGTAAATTAGTCTTGGGTCTTTTAAGTCCTTCTTTAGAGTCTGGAGTGGTGTTGCTGGAGACACTGCTTGATCAAGTTAAAGTGTTGCATGAGCACAGCACTGCAGATGCAGACATGAACCATCCTCTCTAACTCCAACACCTCATGTAACAGTGGTAATTTCAGATAGGATTACATCAGAATTCACAATCATTATGATGACTAAGACTCTATCTGAAGTTCTTATTAACTTAATTCAAATATAGTATCACATATTTGAGTATAATCCTAAAGTGGTGTTTGGATCAGGAATGGATTAGAGTATGTTCTGATCCGTATTTTGCTCTGACATTAACTTATTGGGGTTTATTACTATTAAAATAATTCTGATGAAGAATTACCGGGACCTTCTGATTACCTTTTTTCCTCAGCCTAGAGTGAAATAACTTGAAAATGTCTTCTTAGTTTTGTGGGTTTTGTATCACCCTGGTAGCAGGTGAAGGACTTTAACTACTGAGAAGGAAAGAAAAGTAGATGGAAATGTGATTGACTAACATTTTCCTAATTTTTTTTCCTCCCCCACAAAAATGAGCAACTCCAAAGTGCTTGTCAGTGGCTTTGGTCAGCCTCTTTCATTGTGAGCAAATTGCATGTTGCTTTTTAAGGAAGCTTAAGTACATTCATGTATCACTTTCATGTATGTCACATCTTAGGATACTTAATAGACACTTTTGTTTTTCTGGTTGTTCTGCTAAAACAGTAAAGAAATAGGTGTATATAATATTTAACATCCAAACCAATTCACACTGCCAGTAGAGCATCTATTGTTACCAGGGAGATTTTGTACTTTCCTTTAGAAAGGCAAGTTGCCAGCTTATACCTGCTTATGCCAAGAGTTACCGGATTCATGACTCCTCGGTGTTTGTTGCCTGAGATGGGTGATCATGCTGAAATGCTGCATGACTTTCTTCTCCCACTTTGTTGATGAAGGTTACCTGGAAGATTGATGATCTGTGGGTATCCTTGGCACCTGACAGTCTAGGAAAGAACTGGGTGATGGAACAGGACTTTGAAATTGATAGAGCCTCACAAGGACCCAGCTAGTCAAACATTAGTTGTTGACATAAAAGGAAAGAGAATACAGAGAAAACCAGACTTAAAAGAACTGTATTTTCTCCTTGCTTGCAGTTGGCTGGCACAGTAGGTTTCTGAGGGCCTTACTGACTGGTGTGCCCTCCAATAGCTTTCCCTCTTTGTGACTGGCAAATAAGTGAGAAAGGATAGGACTAAAGACTGGTTTTATTTTTTTCTATTTTGTGGTTGGTGAAACAGTCCACAGTCTTATGAATGGTGGCTATCCTTCTTGCCTGCTCTGCTAGCTATCTCCTAGAGAGAAAAGATTATGGCACAGAAGCCAACACTGAGAAGCCTGGAGGTGCAACCAGACAGTAGGAGCTTGCTGCGCCAGGAAAGCACAAGCATGTAACAGAATGGTGGCTTTGGGTGACTAACTCACTGGCTATCTTACAAGACAGGGAAGACAAATGAGAGACCAAATGATGAGGGGGAAAAAATAAAGGAAAACAAAATGAGAAAAGGTAATATTTATCAGTCATTAGAATAATGATATTACAGTCCTGAGATTTTATTTACATTCTCCTATGTGGGTTGTAATAGTCACCTCTGAAATTTCTGAGATCTCACAGATGTTTTCTGAATTTAATGAAAATCAGAATTACAGATTTCCATGGTCATGTGGACTACAGTTCCTTTGTACAGGAAAAGATTAGACCGGTTAACATTTAGGCCCTCCAGTCCTACATTTACTTAACTTAGCCCTCCTTTGTTAAAAGCAGTGTGGGTTTTAGACCATCTATACTCAAGCTGACTGGACAGGTCCCATGAGTTTGTCAACCCATGTAAACCCTTTGCAGAAAGTGCAGGCACATAAAGCACACAGACACAGAACATTTTTCTGAGGTGGACCTCCCTTTCACTCTAAGCATGCAACTCTGGTCCTCCTGTATAAAGCGAGCATGCCACAATTAAAGTAGAAACGAATCTGAGCACATCTTGTTCCCATCTGCATGACCTTGGGCAAGTTGTTATTTATTGTGCATTAACATGTAACACTTTATGTCTTAGTTTACCCTTTCAAATAATGAGTACAATGTGTTTTTTGCAGTTCATTGCTGCTTGATGTTGAAGTTACTTAATAGGTTATATTACAACCGTGCGTGCAAGCTACTACACAACTGGAAAAAAATTGGAAGCCACAGAAGCAAACTGTAACTAGCGATGTATCTTGCAATGCTATAGAAACACAGACAATATTACAGATCGGTTGATGATGAGTTTCCAAGTGAACTAGAATTGTTCTCTCTGATTCCAAGTGGGGGGCTAAATAGTTAATTTTCTTCCCTTAGTTCAGCAATTCCCCATACTCCAAATAGTTTGAAAGTCTCAAATTACATAACTGCTCTGAGGCTATTGAGAAGCACTGAGATCTGACCCATCCTCTCCCTTAGAATGCTGTTAGAGGAAAAACACTCTTTAAATTCATAGTAATAGAGTTTTGAAGACACATCTGAAAATACCTAAGGCTAAATATTATGTATGTATCTGTCTGTATACTCCTATTCAAGTCCATGATCTAGATTAGAGACCAAATTGCCTTTCTCAATAAATATGACTTGCATAGGCTTTTTATGTACACAGAATGAAGATTTACTATATTCTAACAAGTTGGGTACATTGGTGCCACCTCTTGTATTTGTTTTTCAGCTTAGTAAAATATGAAGCTCACTCTCACCTGATCTTTTCTTTATTCATCCTTTCATCTCTTGGGTTCTATTTTCTTCTTTATTCTTTGGTCCCACAAACGTTGTTATGTTTAATAAGGTGCTTCTACATAGCTAGAAAACCCTTATAAAAAATCCAATTGACACCATTTCACAGTTCTGACCTGCCAGTGCCAATCTACCTCCTGTATCCTTTTGCATTTTCCATGTAGTGACTCTCTTTCCATGCATGCCTTAAAATAGGTCATTGGTGTTTACATCAGCAGCAGTTTTAGACATCACACAGTAGTGCTGCCAGTTCTGCTGATCACAGGATCATTCCTTTTGAACTAACAGTTCATCGTCCACCCTGTCATTATCCTATAAAATAAGATCCTCATTAGGACTTATCATCTCTGTCTCTTTTCCCACTTCGTTCTACAGATTTTTGTCTTTCACCACAAATGTCCCCCTAATCCTTAACTGTTTAAGTGTTATCTCAATCTGTGTCATTTTCGTTGTGTCAGCCCCTAATCTTTCCTCCAGTATTCCTAGACAGGCCAGTCATAACCTCAGTGTTGTTCAGCCCCCTGGCCCCCTCAGCTTCCTTATGATTATCAGCAGAATTTGGACCTTGTCCTTTCCGGAGAAGGATGCTTGGCTCCAATTATGAGATGCTTTCCTGCCCATGTACAGCCCATACAGCTGAGAGACTCAAGCCTTCAATTTCTAATTTGCTTTATTCTCTGTGCTGCTCACAAGCAGGTGCTGCTTGGGAAATCAATGACAGCTCCACACACGAAGCAGCTGCAGGACTGAGTCTTTAATGAGTCTTTTCCATTTCTAGTTTTTATAAGCCAGTTCTAGCAGCAACCTAAAATAAATGATACATATTGATAATGAAACTGATGCAAGTGAGCATTATTAGCAAATGGAAGGATTTAGAAAAGGGAGGAAAAGGCAAAGACAACTACCTTTTACAAAGCAATTCAGTTTACATTATCATGCCAGAATAGATAATTTCTTTTCTACAACTCACCACTGGCATTTAAAAGACTTCCCAATTACATTTGATATGTGATTTACAGCATGATCACATTGGAATTGGGCCCAGAGATTTCCCCTGGTAGGTTCAGAAAATGTCTGGGGTTGATGGTTGACTTGGCCCAACTCTGTTCCCACAGTGTGTTGATAGAAGATCATTTCAAGCTAGAGTAGTATCATTTTAAAATGAAATTACATTACAAAAATAGATTGTTTCAGGATTCAGTACCTTTTTGAAGTTTCATGCTAGATTTTATTTCGCTCATAATGGTGTAAATCAGCAGTAACTTCACTGCAGTACCAGAATAACTGGAAACAGCTAATACTGCTCTTTCCCTTCCCAATAAATTACCTTTATATATTGGAGAAGAGTTATTTTCAAACTGCTGATATGCATTCAGGTGTGACTGCATGCCCCACCTGAGGGTTTTCTTTACCTTTTGTGTGATTTTTCAAGTGAAGTTATTCTCAACTCTGCCAAATTCTCCAAGTAGCACATAGCATAATGTATTTATGTAGAGTCTGTCTCTTGGGCAAGCTGAAGCGGTGGAAATTGCCCGGAGAAAATTGAAACCCTGATAATTGATTTTGCTAGCTCTTAAAGTTTCAAAAGACTTGAATCTTTCCAAGAATAAATCAAAAACTGTTCAGTAGCAGACCATGGGGATTCCCTCCAGATTCTTAGAGTGGTTTCCTTGCTACAATGCAGAAATTATATTCTTAGTGATGTAGATTAAGAATTAAATTATTTGCTTAAAATAGTAAAGTCTGTTGCCTATTGGGGTTTTCTGTGTCAGCTAATTTGGCTGCGTTATTAAGTGCCATTGGTAGCCAGGATCTTTGAGCTGTGGAAGAAAAAAGCGTGGCAAACATTAGGTATATGACAAAACCTTCAGGCCGTAAAATCTTATTAGAAATCAAATCACAACCTTCCAACTCTTTTGAGATTGATGTGGAGCTAGGACATCTGTAGAAAATTGATACAGTGTGGAATGCAAATATATTACTCCCCCTCCCCTCCTTTTTTTACATTATCACAGGACTAAACAGGAGAGAAATGATTCCCAAGAGAGCACCATGGAAAATGTTCTATTGGTCCAGGTGTTTACAATGTTTCTGTAGAAGTAAATTAAACCCAGTGGAGACTGGTCTTTACAAACTTTTCATTGGGACATCATAGGCCTCTCCCAACACTGGTTTAGTTGTAGGTGCCAGTGGCAGAAAAATGCTGCCAGATTCAGCAGCTTTCTGACTTCTAGACCACTCTTCACATGTCACTATGCTTCTGTGTCTCAAGACCCATTATGAAGTCTCTTTCTAAATCCAAATTGTATGTTTTATGTTTATAGGCCCTTCTAAATTCTTCACCAACACTATACTTTCATTATATATTTTACATGCCTGCTTGTTGCTGTACGTTATTGTGTTATAAGTATATTATATTATTATGTAATGACATAAGTATATTATGGTCATATTTAAACAGAACACATCAACTTTATTTCATAGAATCATAGAATCATGGAATCATAGAATGGTTCAAGTTGGAAGGGATGATCTAGTTCCAACCTCCCTGCCACAGACAGGGACACCTTCCACTAGACTAGGTTGCTGAAAACCCCACCCAGACTGGCCTTGAACACTTCCAAGAATGGGGCATTTACAGCTTCTCTGGACAACTTGTTCCAATGCCTCACCAATCTCACAGTAAAGAATTTCTTCCTCGTATCTTATCGAAATCTACCATCTCTCAGTTTGAAGCAATTGCCCCTTGTCCTATCACTGTCTGTCCATGTAAAAAGTCACTCTTCCTCATTTTTATAAGCTCTCTTTAAGTACTGGAAGGTTGCTATAAGGTTTCCCCAGACCTTTCCTTCTCCAGGCTGAACAACCCCAACTCCCTCAGTATTTTTTCGTAGGAGAGGTGCTCCCACATTTTTGTGGCCCTGCTCTGGACTTGCTCCAATAGGTCCACATCATTTTTTGTGCTGAGCTGGACAGGTGGGGTCTCACGAGGGCAGAATAGAGGAGGAGAATCACCTCCCTTGACCTGCTGGCCATGCTGCTCTTGATGCAGCCCAGGATGTGTTTGGCCTTCCAATGATGTTTCTGATATAATTAACTGAAATAGCAGTATTAGAGCAAATTGTTCTGCCCCAGCACACTATAATTTGAAAAACCTGTGTCTGTCAAAAAATAAACTGAAAACTGTTCAGGAGGAAAGCCATGAAAAACTCATTCAGATTCTTGGAGAAGTTCCTGCACAAGAATAAAAAAATGATAGTCTCACTTATACAGATCTGGCACTGAAGTAGCAGACCATGGCAGTCCACTGAAGTCTGCAGCCCTGTGTATGACAGGACTGGGAATGCTAGTCTCCAAATTTTCTTCCACTGCTGGGAAGCAGAGTCTCGTGGAGCAGAGCAGCCGCAAGATGCAGAGGGGTGCAGACAGCCCTTTCCTTGCCAGTGCAGAAGACAGGAGAACCTCTTCAGCTTCTTTGCCTTCTGTCAAAAGACTGGTCTGCAGGACAAATCAGTCTGTATGGCTTTCAAGGGATGTTAGGGCTTCTGCAGAAACTAAGCTTTTGTTTAGGTGGAAGAAGAACTAAGGCTTGCCATTGCTTGTGGTGAAAAAGAAACCCTCAAAACTTTTTCAAGTGGTTTTACCCAACACAGTATTGCCTTCAGAGTCTGCATTTTTTAAAGCCCTTGAGCATTTGAGAGAGAGACTCTAAACATGAACCATTGGTCTTTCACTTAAACCATCCCATGGGACACAGAAAGAACACACAAAACTCCGAAAAGCAACATTAGCACTGGAGGAAGTGGAGACAGTGGAGTGCAAAGTCTTCATCAGTAGAAGTCAGAGATGCTGCTAACATATAAACTATTTCTGAGCTGGTACTTCTTGATACTGAGCTGCCCAGTACTGCTTTCTCTGACATCCCTTGTAAATCAGGCACAAAGCATTTCTGGTTCCTCTGTTGCCATGGATCGGTTTGAAGGCTTACTTCAAATCATTGCATCATACATTTGTTTTGCCACATTTTGTTTTGAGCCTCGTTTATTTTCACTGGAGACCAAGTCCTGTTTCTCTTCTCATAGCCCTGGCTGCCACTTCCAGTACCAGCCTATCATATCTTGATTGTTTGCATATCTATGCATTAAACTGACCTACATCTCCTTCTAGGGAGTGGGTAGCAGATGGTGCTTAGGCGATATGGCATCTCAAGATGGTGCTTGAGTGGCTTGTGGGTCACAGAAGTGGGAAATGCTGGTTGCTGCATACACTGTGCAGCTGAGTTCCCTGGGGAGCGCTTTGCCTGTTTGTATCAACTTTGGGCCAACATGAGCTGGCATGGTCACATGCAGAAAGTAGGTCAGGCAGGTTATCTTGGCAGCAATATTTGTTTGAGAGCTACTGGGATCAGGGGGGCGGCTACACCAGTCACCTCTTTTAGCATTGCTGCCTTAATGGAGAAGTTGGTCAATTCAACAGAGGGGCACCGTGGTGGGTGGCACAGGAGCACTTGTCCTGTGAGGAGAGGTTGGGTGTTCAGCCTGAAAAAGGGACAGCTTTGGAGGAGATTATCAAGAAGATAGAGACAGGGTCTTCATAGGAGTGTAAAGTGGGAAGACGAGGCAATAGGCACAACCTGGAATAAGGGAAGTTGAGGCTAGGTAGAAAGAGAAACTTTTTCAGCACCATGACAGTCAGGCCAGATAAAAGGCTTCCCAGGGAGGTCATGCAGTCTCCATCCATGGAAGTTTTAAAGACTAATTTAAAGGCCTCAGAGACCTGGTCTGAGATCACAGCTGTGCTTCCTTTGAGCAAGAGCTTGAACTAAAGACGTCCTGTGATTTCTTCCAGCCAGTGAGTTTATGATTAAGAATCACTCTGTTTTTAACAAATCCTGCCCAAATCCCAGGCTGCAAAGGGCAGTCACAGCTGGGAGTGCACATCACGGAAATCCATCCCAGTCTTTATGATAGACACAGAAAAATTCGACCAAGACCGATCAATCCATAGTCAATACAGACAAATTTCACACAGCACAAAGCATCAAGTCATTGAGGGATTAAGACTTAAATTTGAAGAGTAGCAGCTGTGTAAGTATCCTTCTTTTATTTTCTCTTTTTGAGGGCCCAAGTCTCTAATCTCTCATGCTATCTCTGTCAGAGCAGGGAATAGCCAACATAGCTGGCTTACACTGCCAGCCAGCAGGCAGCTTCCCCATGCGCCTATCAGAGACGGTCCCTGCACAGTGCGCACTCAGTCCCTGCACTGTTCGCTCCTCCTGTGTCATTCTGTCCTTCCCTCCTCACTTGGTCTTCCCGTCCCTCTTCCCTCAGTGGCAGGATTACAGAACCAGTGTCCTGTTGCTGGCGTGCCCTTGTCTGAGCTTTCTGCCCTACTTTTTTCCTCTGCTCAGCTCTTCTCTTTGCTCCGGTAAGTCTGATGAACGGCTTTCTTGCTGTCACTGCTTGGTGACATGCCACAAGGGCTTTAATGTAAGTACTTCCCTTTGGGAGTGTCAACCTGCATTTTCTAGGAACAGCCTTAGGAAAGTCTGGGCACCATGTGACATCTGAGGAAAACAGGGAGATATCCAAGGTTGTTGGTGAAAGTAAGAAATTCTTTTCTTAAGAGTGATCAGAGAAATTTAAGATTATTTTGGTGTCGCTTGTGTTAAATTGAGACTGGGGGCCATCGGTGGTCTGCTACAACAGTCAGTGGTCAAGATTCAGGTACCATATGAGAATTGAGGCAGGAGGCTTCAGAAAACCTCCAAGTCTGGTTCTGAGCCTGTATGGAAACCTGCCATGAAACCTCCAAACTTTTGTTCAGTTTTGTACTAGACAATTTCTCATAAACCATAAAGCTGTTCAAATGCAGTGGGTAGCTGATACAGCTGGTTTTATCACTGCTTTCTGAAGTAGCACATAGAACAGTGTCTAGACTGTAAGAGGTACTTGTATTTTTCTGGAGGGTGATTTGAGCTACAGTAGCAGGGGCAATTCCAGAGTTTAATGTTTGCTGCTTTGAGGTGTCACTGCAGACCAATCTGGTTTTATATAAACATAAAAAGTCAGATTTTATCAGCGTATGTTGGCTGGTGCAAATATATGTAAAGCTTTGTTTTAGAGAAATGTATGTGTATGTGAACTTTGAGCATAAAGTGCTAAATACCATCACCCATTTTAGAAGAGCTTAAAATAGCTCCTGGCTGCAGAGCAGGTGCCGTGTGTCCTTCTGCTGAATACATGGGGATGCAAAAGCTAAATATAGGCCAGTCTGTAAACCCTCTAGAAGTTCAAGCTTCAAGAAGGAAATCAGGAAGCAAATCCCATGAGAAGGAAGGGGAAGCACACTGTTTATAAAAGATAAACAAAACTCTGTGACAGTCTTCAAGGCAGCCTGCAAGAGAAGCTAAGAAGAAGACATTTAATTTGTGTTTTTTTCATGCCAGGAGGGTGCCTGGGCAGCAGTGTCAGCTCCCAGCAGTGTGAGAGGTGGGCTGGCACACCCCAGCACAGGAACAGTTTTCCCAGCAGCAGTGGGATGGCAGCTCTGCTAAATCAGTCATTGGCTTTGCCTACTGACCTTTTACTTTGGAAATACTGGCTGTTTTCAAAGCACAGTGAAGGCAAATTGTGCCGTAAATGTGAAATATTAAGAGATTTAGTTACAGACAAACAAACTCAGTGTGTAACCAGACTGATCTGAGGTGCACACCTTTTCCTGTTGCCACTGGGTGCAGCTGTAGCTACGCTGTGTGCTCAGCTACGCTGAAAGCTCCATTTCTGTCCTGAGTTATCCCAAGTTCTTAAAAGAGGAAAAAGGAGAATGGAGAAGAGTCTTTCGCACAGTGGGGAGGCGGCAGCAGCCTCTGGCTCTTGGGAGTGTTTCCTGGTGAAGAAGAGGAGGACCACAGTGACTATTTGTAGGCAGCAACCACAAGTGTCAAGTTTCTATCCAAAACACCAGGGCCAAGAAAGGTGCTGATCTCACAGCTCTGGAACAGGTCCAGGATTTGGGAATGCAGGAGGAAAAGAGTAAACAAGATGCAATGCTCAGACTCAGTTAGACTGGTCAGTCCTCCCCCTTGCCATAAAACAGGATAAGGTTGTGTTGGAAATTCAGGTGCCTAGAGGCAACAGTAATGGCAGTAGGAGTTGCAAAACTGAAGAGGTAGCTAGTCTAAAATTGGGCAAGTCTGAAAAACCAAGGAATTCCTCTTCTGGACTCAGTCTCCTAATTTTTAGGCATTACTATGTTTAAGATAGCATATAATGTGAACACTTTGGGTCTTGCTGAAATTGGCACCGAAAGTCATTCACGGCCTGATAAGGGAGAATTCCTTGTGTACATAAAGGTTAAGCAGGCTAGAGTATAAGGGAGAACTGGGGCCAACTGCAGTAAAAACTCCCAGTATCAAAGGCTGTAAGCAGGCAGCTCTCAGATGCTGTGACTCCCTCAACATAAACTGCAGCACTGTGGAAGCTGTTGTGCAAAACAGGGTACAGAAGTCTTCACAGGCATTGTTTTTGTGCTGGAAAGCAGTTATCAGACCTCTGGTTTAGCCTGAGGAAGAACAAAATAAAACATTAGGATGTTTATTTGTGTGTGGAAATACAGCCCCCAGTATGACCCAGCAGGTGGGCACCTTTGCGTTAGAAGTTCATTGCTGTGTATTTCTGGGGTTCCTGCCTGCTCACCATTCTGGGCTGGTGGGTGGAAAGTCAGCAGATGTGAATTGCTATGGTTTCAGACTGATTATAACTAATCCCTTTCTAGCCAGGAATGTATGTTAGGGAAGATTTCCTGCAAGGCCAGCTTGTAAACATCTTGTGTCCTTGATTCTAAACAGCCAGTTTCTCTTTCATTCACCCATGTTTTTCCCTTGCTACTGAGACACACCATGCACAGATCAATTGCCACTTTTGATTTAAAGCTTACTGTATTTGGAGACATGCTTTGTGATTCACGTAAGAGGAAACCTTTAGCCAGACAGTGCTACCACATGAGCGATGAAGATGAGAGTTGGGGGGCTGCCAAGGGAGAGAGTCAGGGTGCAGAGAGAACATCAACTTAAGCCTTCTTACAAAGAGGGGGAGATAGTTGGAAAAGCAATTAATATTTGGAAATGGAGCATTTTGCAATCCTGTTCTCCCTCTGTGATGAACATATTATGAAAACAGCTATTTTAAATTGGGGATATACTTTATGAGAGTTTTATTCTGCCTAAACAAGAGGTGGTAGTCCTGGGTTTTCTAGCTGATTGATTGCCAATTAATGATTGCAGTAGTAAACACTAGCCTGAACATGTCAGAGATAAACACGTATTTTGTGGAGTGTCTAGCTTAGCCTTTACAATACTCTTACTGACCTTGAATTAGTTGGCAGTCAATTAACTCTAGTTGAAAAAGATCACAAACAGGAGGCTAAGATTTGTGCTATCAGGAATTATTTACCAAAATTGCACATATAGGGTCTAATTTTCCAATGTAAATTAAACTCGATATGACATCAAATCAGATAGATATAATTCTACAATCATTTTGCAGTGCTATAATGACTATGCCACGAGGAGTAAGGAAAGAATGGGATGCGACTGTGTGACAGGTCTGTGAGACCAGGTCCAGAAATGGCATTCCTGAGCCATTTCTGCTGGCAGGTTGTATCTATGGAAGACTGCAGGGGCATGGATTTATAGCTAACCGTTTTCAAGCACATCCTGAGCCACACTCAAAGCTTTCAATTATTTGCTTGAGAGATGATAACTCATTTGACTATCTTATCTGCAAGCCTGGTCATATAGCTAGAAAATCAAATCTTGAAAAATGTTGCCTTAGTGATGGCCATCACTGCACTTCCAAACATCACTTTGACTGGGGAGAGTTTAATAACACCAAGTCATTTATTACAGTAAATGACATTTCTCTTTTCATATAATGCCTTTGGCCATGTTAGTTTACAATTTTGAAAGCTATAGAAATTTAGAGACCATAGAAAATATATGTTACAGCCTGTTTGAACAGGGAACAAAATTATCCCAGTTAGCTCCATGTTTTCAAAGCAAGTTATCTTTTAAAAAATAAGAAAGCAACCACTTCAGATGCTGGAAAGAACCAACCAAGCAAACTTCTTCCCCTCTTTCTTCCCCACTGGCACCATTGTAAATCATGTTATTAAAGAGAGGAACGAAAATCAGTCTGGAAAAGAGAGAGAAAGGACTCATGGCTGGAGAGAGTACAGAGTCTGCAGTCAAGCAACAGTGGGGGTTAGTTGCAGAGCAAGGCCCAGCTGTGCATCCCACATCTCTGCACTACTTCATGAGGGCAACAGAGAGGTGCCAGCAGCCTCTCCCTCTGAGAGGGAAGGGGCCTTCACTAGTCTGAGTTTTCCTGGTGCCCAGGATGCTCTTGCTGATACCCTCATTACCAGGTCCTGGGTAAGCCAGAGCAGGAACACAGGCATGTTGGAGGCTCTTTATTTGCCTGGCTGAGTGCAGCTGCTCAAAAACACGAGAAAACAAAAGCTTCCCTTTGCAAACTGGGAATAAATTAGCTGAAATTCACCCCACAAAACACCACAGACTATCAAACTATGTTATGTGTGGTTGGGTTTATTTCACTGTGATTTATTCTGTAGTTTGTACTTTGTCAAAGAAGCTGTCAGCTGCATGCAGCAAGTACAAGAGGAGGGTGGTTTAGAGCTGTTTATCTTATTCTTTGCTGTCATTGTGACAGTACCAAACCACGTCTCTTGTAAATCAAGCACCATGCTGGGCTTTCCAAGGGCACAGTGCAATTTTCAGTGCATCAGTTTCATTTAAAATATTTTTCATGATTATTGATTTAAGATGTGCTAACAGGAGAGAAACAGGAAATGAAACTAATGCAGCTCTGAAGTGAAGCTGTCCATATCGGCAGCCAGAGTTGCAGGTAAACAGATCAAGAAAAGTCAACATGTGGCAAATAGTGTTTTCAAGGAGGAAAATGGAATAAGTGACTGGGATGTCATTTCATGTGTCATTGTTGGCAGTGGGAATAGGAGGTTTTCATTTTTAAGTGCTAGATTTGGGTAGGGTTTTCTCTTGGAAAGTATATAATTTGCTTTTCTCTTTGCAGGCAAATCACCTTGGTTATTTATCTAAGTATGATATATTTGTCAAGTCAAAGCTAATGGATAAACTGCCATCCCAAATTTCACAGAAAATCACTCACCTGCTGGCCAAGCATTGGGAACAGCTCAATGGCTAATTCTATGCCTTTGAATTAACCCTCCATTTGTTTTTCTGTCAGGTACTGCACCAAGCATGGAGAATGACCAGCCTTCCACTTCACCTGGGCAGGACATCCAGGGGCAGAGTGGGGACAAACCTGCCCCTGGCCTGCCATCCCCTGCTCCGGCCCCCACAGAGCAGCCAAGCGCCTGGCCCGAAGCAGCCGTGTGTGACATCTCAGAGGAGTTGAGCCGGCAGCTGGAGGACATCATTAAAACTTACGGGTCTGCCACGAGCCTGATAGAGAAGGAAAGCACTGCTACAGGAACCGACAGGCCTGGGAAGGGAGAGCCAGGCACCTTGGAGGATGCAGAGTATGAAGATGGAAATGAGGAGAGCGAGAAAGAGAAGCTGGCTCCTGGGGATGCTTCCAAAGCGAAGGAGCCCAGTGGTAACAAGGAGCAGAAGCTGGAGAAGAAAATTCTGAAGGGACTAGGCAAGTATTTACACACTCACACAGCCCTTCTGCAAACACAAGTAAGAACTCCCTGGTCCTTGCTCTTTAGCATATTAAGTTTCTGGTGTGGATGATAGGGACCTCCACCTACCACTGAAAATTACGGTGACCATTACAACTTTTCTATAACTGATAATTATTTTTTGCATTACCCAACATGTAGGCTATATCAGATATTAGTCCTTTAAAAAAAAAGTTTAGGATTATATCACACAACACTGATGTACTACTAGGCCACCCAAATTAGCCAAAGCTGTCAGTGTGACGACACACTGCACAAAGTAATTTCTTAGATGAAGGAAAACCCAGCCTCTCATTTGTACCTCAGTGAAAGTTTTCTTCTCCTGTCTCCTCAGGTATGACTGCTCACTGGTCACAACAGTAATAATGGTGCTCCTGTGTGGCATGGGAACCTGCAGAATAAATACACTGTCATGCCCAAGTTATTTTTCATTTAGCAAACCCCATGACTAATCATATAATATGTATAAAATAAGCCACTACATTTGTTCTCTCTAAGCACAGTTCTTAGAGAACACCTCAGCCCTGGCAGGGCTGTTAGTTGAGCTAGAAAGAAGTCTCAGCAAGTTTTTGTATACATGTACTTTCTGCTGGGCAGCCACTAGAGAGCAATGTAGTTACATTCCAATCTAATATAGATGTAAATTATTTCCCTTCCTACATTTAACTCTGGCCAATCTTCAAGCCTCTCCTTTGTATGAAAACCCAAACCCAAATGCAGACTAAGCCTGTAAAGAAATCACCACAGGACATTCTTACAGACAAGGTACTAAGCCTAGGATACAGCATGGATTTTTTTTTTTCTCAGAAATTCTTTGAATGTCCAGAAGAAAATTCCTCAGTTTCTATTGCCTTGGCTTTGGTGCAATTACTGGTTACCTCAGCAAACTCAGTGAAAACCTTACCAAAACACAGTTCTCCATCTGCCCTTGTGACAGTTCACACCAGGATTTGATTTTAGCTCACTGCAACTCATTTATGCTGATGCTGTAGAGAGAACTTTGTGTGAAATAAAGGATTTTCTCCATAGACAGTACTCCTGGACTGCACCAGACTTGAAGTAGAAAATGTCCAGCCCTAAGCAGAAAGCAAATTTTGTTTCACAGCCTCAAGAAAGAGGAGCATTTGGAAAAGCATGTCCAAGCCCGTGGGACCACAGGCAACCTTATCTCCAGGGACGTCAGGGACACTTTGTATTTGATGAACAAGCAGTGTTCAAGCTCCAGCTCATACCTGGGGCTGAAATGAAAACCAAGAGGTATCAGAGGAGAAGCAATACCTAAATGGCTGTGCAGTGATTTAGCTCTGCACACCTATGTAGTTATAAAACTATCTGTGGTATACATGTTCTCTTCACCAAGTCAGGGAACTGATTTACACCAGTATCACATAGCTCAGACCTGGCTGGCATGATCTACCACTCTCTGATTGTTTACTCCAGCACCATAGTCTCTATATCTGACCTAATACTCCTGATGTCTTGTATGGGTTGATCAGCAAAGGAGCTCAGTACACCAGATTTGATCCACTTTCACTTGCAAAGAGATCTGTTCATGTGCCTTCAGGATCCAGGCCCTTTCTGTCCTATTTCAGTCAAATGTGCCATGTGTCTGATCTAATCATGTTGCAAAAACATTGAATGAAAATCAGATTACACAGGACAAAAGCATTTCACAGACAATGCTTTTGCTAGAAGAAAGCACGTTACTGAGGTCTGAAATGGAGGAAAGTTCTAGCATGTTTTTTCTTATGCAGCAAGGAAAAACCCAGAAAACTGTAGCAAAAATTATTCCTTTCCTTCCTAAATGCCTCATTTCACCCTGTGTTTTTACAGACTCATGCATCAAACAACCAATTTCATAACAGTACATCAACTACAAACTACCTCTAACATCAAATCTCTGCTTCCTCTTTTTCTAAGGAAAAGAAGCCACCCTACTGATGCAAAGTTTGAATAAGCTGAATACTCCAGAAGAGAAGCTGGACCTGTTGTTTAAGAAGTATGCTGAGCTGGTGAGTACAATGTTGGCTCTTTTCTGTACAAACTGCCTACACAAGAAGGTATGAAAAATACATGACATGCAGCATGGTCAAACTTCACATAGCAGTAGTGTCTGTCCTGATAAGTGAATCCCAAAACAATTGTCATGGTCAGATAATTGGGTGTGAAAAAGAGAAAAAAAGTAAAAAGTGAGGAAAACAAGATTTGGGTCAAAAAGTTGATGAGACAGAATATTTGTACTTAAAGGCAAATCTACCAAACTGACCCACACTGGAGACTGGTGTCTAGGTTCCTGCCTTCACCTCCTGCAAGGAGTTTTGCATGCCTCTCTTTGTGGGTATTGCTTTAAATTATTTACTGATGATTTCATCAAAATGAAAATAATACAGGACTTAGTATAAAACTTCCTATATTAGGAAGCAGATAATAGACAACTGAGATTAATCACAAGAGAAGCCACAACATAATGAAATGAAGAGTAAAAGCCCCTGCCACCATAATGTCACCCCTGTAACAATGCCACCTACCTGACTGTTCTTTCCACACTTAAGATGGGTTATTTTGAGATGAAGGGATTTTTTTCTGTGTAGTCAAAGGACTGTATGACCATAAGCTGTGGAAATCTTACCAATGAAAAGGCTGCAGCATTTTACACTTTGTGGAGTGCTGAAAAATGTGCAAAGCAGAACGTTGACTTTGTAATTGGTTTTATGCACAGATGTGTCCATGTCTCATCATAATGTGAAGTGAAGTTTAGCTTTCCCCTTTTTCATGTAAAATCCTCTGATTTCATAAATTGGGCTCGGGCTGTTCATCGTTTATCTCATGCTTAAAGGGACTTCATGCTCACGGATTAACTGAAAAAGGTCTTCTTCCTCTATAAAGTACTCTCCACTGCATTCAAATGGCATTGCAGCACTGTGTAAAGCAGGGGCCGTATTGCCAGTAGCCCATGCAGGAGAAAGGTGCTAGAACAAAAATACTGAGCACTTGTTTCTGACATACTGTGCAATGTCACTAAAATAAATCATTCAGTAAATACAACAAAAACCTTGTTGGAGACAGCCTTACTCTGCTCACTTGGAGCGGCTGAGGGGCGTAGTGTGATTAATGGCTTGTCAGCAGTTGGCTGTAGCTGTGACCACTCTCCCTGCTCCCTCTTGTCCATCCCCATCACACACTTCGGATCACATCTTGCTTTTGCTGAGCTGTTTTCCAGCCAGATCAGCTCCCTGGTCTGGTGAGCCATGTGGTGACACAAACACTTGTTGCAGCACAGCTCAAGGGAAGGTGTAGCCGTGTGACAGATGGAGCTGGGTGCTGGCAGTGGCTTCCCCTGCTTCAGCAGTGTTAGGGCTGGCTGTGGCTGAAGAGGTTCCTGGTCCTCGGAGCCCAGTGTGGCACCAACCTTTCCCCACAGCCACCCAGCAATGTGTAATTTCCCTGCCAGCCCTTGCCCTGGCACAGTCTGTACGACTGTGGGTACACAGCAGGCTGGACCATGGGCTGGTGAAGGTAGAAGCCATGCCAGAGGGGATGGGGAAGCGAGACGGCGCAGCCATTTGGGCACAAGCACTGCCACGCTACTCGCCAGCAGAGAACATTTCATTCACTAAATCTGGTGTCCTGGGTTAGTAAAGCAGACTGTGGTTTACTACAGATTTTGGCTACAAACAGCTGTTGCAGAATTGTTTGTAACTGGCTTATTTTCAGAGGTCCTGAGAGTCTTACAAGTGCTGGGTGCTAGAACAATACGGTAATAAATAAATATGAGTTCTGCCATTGTCTGCAGTGGGATCAAGATAAAACTTTTTTTCCTAAATTGACTGTTTATTTCTCTAGGTCAGCTTTCAAAAATCATAATTCCTTCTATTTGCAGTTAATTTTAGCTTCTATTTCATTAATTATTCTTAAAAATGTATCATTGGGGGCGTTTTTGGCATTCCTATTTACCAGTGAATTGCCTTTTTCAGTGCAAAAGTAACACCATTCCTGAGAACTTTGAGATATAAGTTTCTAGTGCAAGTAATATTAATGGGAAAAAAAAGCACAAAAAATGCTTGGAAGACTTCTCATACCACGATTAAGACCAACTTTATTCTGAGCCCCCTATCTCAAGCACAGTTTGAGTGAATCATGTGAAATTTGGATAAATCATTATCCACTGAGCACAGGCTGTGCAAGCAAAATGTGAAGCAAAAAGAACACGTTTTATGTTCTTCAACTGAAAGGGGAAGAGGACAAAAACAAGCTTATGAAGGAAAAAAATCACAGCCTTAATTACAGAAAAGGAATTTTTTTATTCCTACAATACTAGAAAATTTTTTTCAGCTAGTGCAGCTTGATTAAATGCAAAAGCCCCTATTGTGATCTACAGGAGTAAAAATAGACAATGCACGTGTTAAAAGTTGGACATAAACTGTAAATATACCCAAAGCTGGTGAGAACATTGTTTTGTGGTACACTTAGCTGTGATTTGATTAATAGTACACAGAGCTCTCTACTGTAAGTATAAGTTACTGAACATCTGCAGAAAACAGATGAAAGTGTAAAATATGATGCTGTTGACTGTCTTGTTTGAGCTGCCCATCATTTCCTAATGCTCAGACTTTCCCAGTCATACTGGGGTTAATAATCAGTACAAGTGGTACCATATTATTAGATAATTAATCTTAACAGCAAATGTTATCATTAAGGTTCACATGTTTAAGCTTATGTGCTACTGTTTTTCAATCAGAAGACATCTGGAGTTCAGAAATACCTTGCAATGTATGCACACCTGTGATACAGTGAGGAGGGTTATTGTGTGTTGGAACAGGAGACGATATCATTAAAAGCTGCAGAGGTGAAAGGCTTCTTTGCCTTGACTGTTAGGGTGTTAATTTACAGTACAGGATTTTTTTTTCCAAACATCCAGATAGACATGTGTCAAAAGAAATGACCAGACTGTGCAGGGACTACTATTAGCAATTTTTTTGCTGATTCTCTTTGCCCTCTCCAGATATACCCGGCTCCCTACCAGCCTTCTAAGCAAGGCAGGAACCATGCACCCACAGAACAGCAGGCTCCCAAGGGAACATCAGGGACTGTGTTTTCTCCAGGAATTATATGGAGACAAAGAGCCCAAAAGAGGTTTGATCTACCATGACCCACCCCCATTGATGACAGGACCTCCAGAAACACAACTGATAGACACTCTCACGTGGTCCTGTGACCAGAGGAGCCTGGCAAGAGGAGGTGCCCACATGTCATTTTGGGAAACTCTTCTCTGAAGAGAATTCTCCTCCATCAGCAACAAAGCCCCCACATGAACAGCATTCCTGGTCTCCAGCACCTCTTCTGTTGTTTTTTCCAGCAGGTTCCTGGGTATTTAGGAAACTGCTTCTCTTTCAGGAAACTGTAAAATAGAATGAGCAACTACTGCATACCTCATGATCTGGAGAAATGTCACCACACAAAGCACTACTGACTGCCCTAGTTCCAAATGTTGAAACAAAAATAAAAGCCTCACAGGTGTCCTTCAAAGAAATACAGACTGAAGAAGGAAGAGCTAAAATGGTGTGACAAGAATGTTAAAAATTATGTTCACCCACCATAGTACAGCACACTTGGCACTGTTGCAGCAAGCAGGCTTGGGATTCTCCAGGTTCCTCTCTCCTCTCACATTAGTGCTAGTAAATACAAAACATTTCCTAAGAGGTTAAGAAAGTGTGAAGACTTTCCCCAAATCAAAAGAGCTCATTTTCTTTTCTTTTCTATCCCTCTTTGTTTCATTTTAATCCATATTTCCCTGTTTTAATCCCTGTTTTGCGCAGCTTGAAGAACATCGTGCTGAGCAGAAAAAGCTGAAGTATCTACAGAAGAGACAGGCCCAGATCACCAAGGAGAAGGACCAGCTTCAGAGTGAGCACAGCCGAGCCATCCTCGCCCGCAGCAAGCTCGAGAGCCTGTGCCGAGAGCTCCAGAGGCACAACAAGAACCTCAAGGTGAGTGGGAGCCTTATCACAGTACCTAGCAGAGGGGGGGGAAGAAAATGTGGACATCTTCCCATTTCCCTCTAGTACCAAATCAAAGAGATGTTTGCATCTGCACATGCAATATATAATAATTAATTATACGCTCTAGTCATGAGGTCCATTTACACCAAGACCCCTTTATTTCTCATTTGGAAATATCCCAGCACTTTTGGACACTGGGTTTGCCCACACTAGCTCTAAGCCCTCCTTGCATTATTAGGCAGCTCAGTGCAGAGAAGAGCAGTGGTGCTATCAGACCAGGTCCCGCAGAGTGCAGATGCAAATGCACATGCATGGACAGAACCACAGGAACACCAGCTTTGCTCCAGTGGACTCACTGGAAGCTGGTGGGTGTCTTCATGTAATTCAAGCACTTGGACTTTTTCAAGTGATTTATGAGAGTCAGTCAATCAGGACATTTGCCTCAAGACACCAAACATCAAGACAGGAAGAACGCCAACATTATTTGTGGAAGTCGTTTGGATTACAAGAATCAGCTCAAAGAGGAAATTTTCAGGAGTGTCAAAAGGCTGGGATCCATATGCCATGTCTGCCAATTGCTTGGTGCATCACGCCATTTAAATGTGAAATTTATAATATGATTATACTCCTTGAAAAAAATGTATATTCAAGAAGACTATTTCTGTTGTGATTGTCCTTTTTTTCCTGAGTGCATGTTAGTGACGGTGTCGGTATTAGTATACAAAAGGCCTCTGCTTTGATCTATTCAAACCCTTTCTTTATGGGGATATAGTTATGTATAGAATTACACATATGAATTGTCAGCAGCAAGAATTCGACCTGATAGAACCTCCATTAATGGTAATGCATTTTCATTCATTTCCACCGGCTCAGGAGTGGGCCTTCAGGGTCTTGCTGTGACTTTCATTGTGTGCTGGTAAGAATACAGCTGGGAGAGGGAATAGTCACACATACACTCAAACTGTGCCCTAGTAGGAGGATAAAAGCAGTTCAACAGATAGGGAAGCTAAAAGCAAATCTCTGTGTGCTGTTATAGTCATGCAGAACTGGTAGTGAAAATTAAATTTGTGCTTGTCACTTGTATTAGACCTGAGCTATTCCTCAGTATTGATCCACAGTGATTTACCAGGCCATCTGTGGGTAAAATCTTTCAAAAGAAATACAAGCCAGTTTTAAAGCAAATTAAGAATACAGTGTACAGTGCTTTACGTAGCCTTAACTGATACTCCTAAACAAATCATATTAGTGGAACAAATCAGTGAAGACTGGGACATATAGAAAAACTAATTCGATTTGGAAAACATATTTGGAACAAATTTTGTGGAATTCCTCACACAGTTTCCCAGCTACTTTATGCATATTAATCTTACTATTAGAGAGCATGATTTTTCCTTTCTCTTTGTATATAAATATTTCATTACACATTTCATCTTTACAATTAGGAAAGTCTCTTTCCAACATCTTTTCACCTGTTGGACTGCTTTACTTTATGACTGGGTTCTCTAAATAAACTTATAAATTTCAGACTCAGTTCTTATTTTTGTCCTGTATCTATGCCAGGTGAGTCAGGGAAGGTACCTGAGTTGATCTGGTATTAGGAAGAAGTGTTCAAATTTTCAGCACTTCTTTCCAAGAATTTGGAGACCTTTCAAGAAACCCAGAACACCATCTTTCCTCTGGTTCCCGTGCTATCAGTGTAGAAAAAAAAACAAAGTTAAATAAGACAGTAAGACAAAATACACTTGCAGAATGCATGAGAAATAAAGTAATAAACAAAGGCATTCATTATCTTTATCCAGTTTTGTCTCTCTAAGAATTTTAGCATAGTTCTTGGAATATTTGCCTTTACGCTTTAGCTCCTGGAAATCTGTGAATGTCCAGAAACTCATGTTCTATTTATTTGAGTGCAATTTTCTTTCACTTATGACTGAAAGGGCCCAAAACCAGAAAATCCATCAAACGTTATTTTTAAAATCTTATGCTTAAATATTTTTATTTTGGTTTTGGCAGGACAGAGAAGCTAATTCATAATTTTTTAGTACTTGGGATTAGCAGCTCTGATTATGTTTCAAAATGTGGAAAATAGAAGCTAGGGGATTGTGTCATTTCAATAGCAAAGGAGAAACCTGGCCTGCCCAGATCAGAAACCCGCTCTGACTTACCATGGTACATTATATGCATATCACGTCATGTAAATGTCATCTTCACTCATCTGGTGTGTGGAATTCCCATTAGCTGCAGATCCGTGCAGCCAAGTGGTGATGAATATGCAATGCAGAGCTGCATTGAAAATCCACAGGGCAGATCAGAGAAGAAAAATTTCTGGTTAGTATTGGATACCAGCCTCAAATTCTCACTTATGTACAGTCCAGCTATTCTAATTATTTCCTTGCAGTTACACAGACGTTTAGTTCTCCCTCCAAGAAAAGCAGAATAAAGGTTCGTGAAATAGCGGAATGTGTTCCCACTGCAACAGAGAGCAACTCTGCTAAGAGCAACAGCAACTCCTTTCTCTGCATGGAGTTCATGTTCTGCCAATTATCTGACAGTTTGGTAGCTACTTAGCATCTTGCAGTGACACGAACATCTCAGGTCCCTCGTCCGTCCTGCCACCAGGCATTAAACAATGACTTTCATACAAATGTCACAAAAGTCAACAGCTTCAGTTATGGGCTCAGCTCCAAACTGGCTCAGAACATGGTGCCTGGGAATGAAGAGCATGGTTCTTTGAAAAAAGGATTCCTCGCTCATATCATCTTGGCTGATACAGCTTCAGCAGACCAATAGTCTTCTGGAACTGCCCCAGAGAGGCACGAGAACAATTCCAGTATCAATTACACTCTTCTATTTGCAAATGATCTCACATTCCTGTGCTCTATCCCAAACTGCAAACTATCCTGTCTTAATTTTAACAAGGTTTTACTCAATGCATTCTTACATTCTTGGCAGCAAAACACGAGAGCAAAACCAATATTGCCCTAGGACACAAGAATATACGTTTGAAAGGATAAATGTGGAGTGCAAAGGTTCAGAAAGGGCAGAGAAAAGAGAACAACAGTTTATGGCTGGTCTCTGCACAGTGCTGTAGCTACACTTGTCCTTCTGCTCAGCCAGCTCCCCTCGCCCCCATCCACCCTTAATCTGTGACTAGGATCCCAAAGATTTAACAAATGAGGGCCTCTGAGGAGCTCCCCAGGACACATACCAGCCCCCATCCCCAAGCACATATCCTTCTCAAGTATATTCTTCTCCAAAGCAGAAGAGATACAGAAAAATACTGCATCCTGCAAATAAATTCTTGCTGGCTCAGTGTCTTTAACCATGAATCTTTGTATTGTCTCTGTGCTCTGTATTGTATCATTTTTCTACTTCAGAAGAGCAGGAAATAAGATCTTCTGAGTAACACATGTGCAGAGGGTTGGGTTTTTTACATTGCATGATTGGTAGTCTCAGGATGCCTCGTTTCACCTTATAACAGAACTGTTTGATGTGACATATGCACAATCCACCTTTTTTTTGTTTTATATTCATATGGACTTATTACTCTGGAGAGCTTTAAATCACAGCAGTGACATGCTATAATGTTACTCGGTCTACTGAAACAGTAAAATATTTTTGAGGAAGGATGTTTTGAAGCCGTAGAAATAGAACTTCAGACATGCAAGCTCAATTTCTCACTCTGACTTCTGGAAGTGAAGCACCTGGTCACTCTTCTGCCTGCTCAGGGCTGCACCTATGTAATGGAGAACTAAGAGGCATGAAGAGTCTTTTAAACAGTGTATTAGAAATAAAATTATATTCTGACTTAACCAAAACTACCTAGGAATTCAAGTCAAATGTGGAAAAATTTCAAACAAAAATAAAAAGGATGACATTGTTTGTAAACATGCCCTTTCAAAAGAAAATGAAATGTTTGCTTTTTGGAATGCTAAAGCAGTAGATTTAAAACACTTTCTGAGCAGCATTTTTAACTCTACTACTTTCAAAGAGCATTCTTCTGTTGAAAAGATTAAAACAAAAAATACCTACAAACAGCTCAATTGCTGGTCAAGCAAAATGTTTCAAAATCATTCTCACCAACTGAGAAAAAAAAATTGGAGAGCTTCTGTTTCTTGCTGCAAATTTTCCATGTGTGCAAATTCCACACCAGATACTGAAGCGGGACCCAATCCCCAAGTTATTTGCCCAGCTCCATGTGAAATTCTTCCTTCCTCTTGGAAGGGAGAGTCCTTCTGGGTTCACACTTTGCATTACTCTCTTTATGAATACACACACAGGTTCTTGTGTGAACTGCAGAGCACGGCAGGGCTCTATGGTGATTTCTGTGCATAAGGGTATTATTAATGGCTCCATTGCTTTCCTTCCATCATCCAAGGCGTTGTCATCTCTATCTCCCTGGCCAGCAAAAGGACAAACACGCCCTACCTTGAACAGCAGCTGTACTAGATCAGGCTCGTGTTGTGCATGCTAAGCAGAAATTGGGTCATTTGGTATTCACCTCACTTTATGAGCAGGGCCTGAATCAACAGCAGGGCCTGCTATGTCACATTCAGAGCTCAAATTTTACCTTATTAGAGTCAGCTAAGGCTTTATTCAAATATATTTATAGAAAATATCCATATACTGCGTTACCAGAGATTTTTATGCAAATTACTATGCTAGTTGAAACATTATTAGAATATGCCATTTGCATGCTGTGGAGTGAGTTCTTAACATGGTCCCGGCATGATTTGTAACTACAGCAGATATGGTCCTAGCCACTCTATATCAGGATTACATTCTCCAGAAGGGCAGACTGCCCTGGAAGGAATGAAAATAGTCTGTATTTCTGGATCCAAAGGAATGAATCCAGATTCTTTCTGCATTGTCTTTTATATAAAAAAAAATCTAAAACAGAACTTCTATAATAGGGAAAAAAATAAATCTCAATGTCTGCTTTGATTCTGTAGGAAACAGCTTACCAGCTTTCCTTGATTCCACTAGCTAGAAAATTAGTGCAAATGTTCATGCCAGTTAAAAAGTTAGGGAAGGAAAACTGAGGAATTGGAAGGGATTCTTCAGCAAGTGATGGATTTCTCTTAAAAATTTAAACCCCAAAGGCCATGAATTTGATATGAAGATTCCTTGTTAAAATGAGGTATTTAAAGGGTGATTTTTTAATTCAGTCAAAGAGACTTTTGATAAAAGAGCTTTTGACTGCTTCCACTAAATATCTTCTTCCAAAGCAAAAGCTGTGATGTAGTATCATGAATCAAGACATACATATATGTCCTCTGCTTCAGGCTTGCTTTGATCTGAAGCTCTGCTCTACATCCATCTTTATAAATGCAAATTCTTAGTTCCCTAATTTTTTTAAGGCCACTGTGTAATTTGCTCTGTAAATTTAGAATCATGCCTAATGCTGGAGCAGATGAAAGCAAGGAAATCTCCAAAGACGAATGCAAACACGTATAATCCTTCAAAGGGAAGACTTATGCTGCTCCAAAACAGTATTTTTCTGGAACTGCTTATTATGCCTCTCACTTACTGTGTTCTCTCCCATTTAACAACAGGAGGAAACAATCCAGCGGGCACGAGAGGAAGATGAGAAGAGGAAAGAAATAACTAATCACTTCCAGGGCACACTGAGTGAAATCCAGGCTCAGATCGAGCAGCAAAGTGAGAGGAACATGAAGCTCTGCCAGGAGAACACGGAGCTGGCAGAGAAGCTGAAGAGTATCATTGACCAATATGAGCTGCGGGAAGAGGTGAGCAATGCCCTGGCTGCTGGCTGGGACAGGCAGCACACCCGGCTGTCCCAGGGAAAGCAGGAAGCACTGCCAGCAGCCTGGCCATCGTTCGGGTGTCTCATGGAGGTAACAAGGGTAGCCCCCACCATGCTTTGCCCTCTGAGCAGGACTGTGCCTGCAGCAAGCCCTCTGGTCTCCGCGGGTATGGACCTGTGTGGGACAGCTCCCTGCCCGTGGCAGCCACGGCAGCCTTGCCACTGTGGGGAAAGGGGCTGAGGCACCCAAGCAGCAAGATGTGCCAGCTACCCGCTAAGCTGCCCCAGCCCCGTCACAGCTCCCCCAAATCCCTGGAGACCTCTCCCAGCATCTCTTTCCTCCTTCCCACTAAGCTCCCACTGAGCACATCCCAGCTCTCATTTCTTTGGACAGCCTTTTCTGCAGGTGACAACAAATATATTTTGTTCCCTCCAGAAGCAGGCTGCTGAGAAGAGCTGTGATGTTAACTATTTGACCCTTCCCCAAAAGCAGAAAATTAGGATGACAGATAAAGGAGACCCTTTGAATTTAAATAGATTCTTTTTTTTGCAGGCACAATGCTCACTAAGATCTAGCAGATAATAGACAGATGGGAGATTATTCTTTCTGTAAACATGAGAATTGGCCAGAAAATTTTGACACCAGAAAAAATCCTCCAGTAAAATCCCAAACTACCATTTTTTTTTTTATGACAAACACTAACAAATATCACAATGCGTCTTTTTATAGCTTCTAAATACATTTACTGTGAGCCTCAGTGCAATCAGACAACATTATCATACTGAATAAAACATAAGTAATCTGTCTTTACAACCTGGAATGACTGACACAATACCTGCTTTTCCAAATCTGTTGAATCATGTATGAAGTCTTAAACTGAATGAAGGAAATGTACACTCCTCTCTTGTGGTGTCTGTGAGAAGAAAATGTAAACCAGACGGACACACTCAGAATAATTGCTTCTATAAATTTTATTTAAGTGACTTAAGAGTGAAGAAGGCTACATCCAGCAACATCCATCTCCTGAAGGTCACCATGGAGGCAAACATTTTACAGACTAGAGGAGGCCTCTGACTTGTTTGGCCTGATCTCCAGCTCCCCACTCATGTACTGTCACCCAGGCCCTCTGCTGTGCAGGTGTGGCCAGACTGAAGGGGATGTACTGGGCTTGTATTTATACAGAGGATGTCATGGGCTGTGCACATGCTCCCAAGTACTGCAGGTGCAATGTGTCTACACCATTGTCCACACTGTGGCTTAGATCCACCAGCCATTTAACAGCAAAAAAAATGTGTGTCCCCAGCATATTTATTATTGATGAGTAATTATTTGATCTTCAGTCATTTTAAATTATACTGATGACTTCATACATAGACCATAGAACTGGCAAAGATGCTAAGGCTTTTTTTTCTTACAATAAATCAAAATTTATAATGTACGCTAGTTTCCCTTCTCATGCTAATTCTGGCACAGTTTGTTCTTTTCAGAGCTGTAATTTTTAATAATTGCAATAGGTTGGGTGTCTTCTTGTTTTGCAATGATTTTGTCTTATAAGTGTTCCAGTAAATAACTGTACATGTACAAGCATGAAGGCCTATATAGATAGTTAAACCTGTACATTCAGCAGAATTTATTTTTTTACAGCACCTTGATAAAATATTTAAGCACAGAGAACTTCAGCAGAAACTGGTGGATGCCAAGTTGGAACAGTCTCAGGAAATGATGAAGGAAGCCGAGGAGCGACATCAGAAAGAAAAGGAATACGTACCTATCCTTCTAATTTGTCTTTTATCTAACTTTAGGCCAAAACAAGCCCTGCATGCTATTTCACTAATATGTTGGTTCTTCAGGTCCGATCTGGGGTACAGTAGCAGAGAAGTTTCTAAAGCTACCATCAATGCTAAATGCAAAGGAACAGCCTCTGAAAGGCTGTTTTCATTGGCATTTACAGTTTTAGAAGCATGCTGCAGAGCAGTGGGTTAGAGCCCAGGCTGCTGCAGCTATCTCACTGTTACTGTGCAGTTGGTGCATCATGACATTGGGTCAGGTGATGCCATTAGTTTTCAGTTGTCTCTGGTATTTGATACTCCATCTCCCCACATGATAGATGCACACATCTAAACCATCAGAGAGGAGACCAAGAATGTGGGATTGAAGTGAAATGGCTGAAGGCTGCTATTCCCCCAGGTTCAAAGCCTCACCAGGCATCCTGCCACGGGTCCAGTTTTGCCATTGGAGGAGTCCACAGGAGCCACTTGCTCTGAGGAAGCTTCCCCTTCTCTGATTCCCTCCCTATATTGGTTTCCCAGTGCCTCTTTCAGGCAGGCAGGGTCTGGGTCCGTTTAGCAGCTTTGTCTGCTCTTCCTTTCTGGAGGAGGGGACATCTCTAGCAGGGGGACAGGGAATAGCAGGTCCAGAAGGGATGTCCCCCACAGGCACAGCTGGGAGGGGAGGAGGACACTTCTCCATCTGTAGTCTCACACATTTTGTGACTCAATCAGACTAAAATTAATTTCCTCAGACTGGATGGTATTTTCACAGCAATGCTCACATCTACAAAGGATCAGAGTTCAATGCAGGCACATGGTCTCTCTTCTCAGCGGAGGCAGCAGCTCTCAGAGGGAGTGACAGGCTCTCATTAGCTGGAAGAAAGCTTTCGTTTTCACCAGTCCTCCAGCTAACTCAGGAGCAGCAGGAGAGAGCTCTAAAGAGAGGACATTTATCCCTTCCTCATACCTGGAAACAGATGTATTAGCACAAGCCTGGCTAATGGGTATCTTAAAATATGGATGGAAATGTGGGGCTCTAAGCCCTGCAGTTAGAGCACTACGGAAACAGCATATACCTCTTACCAAAAACAGCCCATAAGAGCATTTATCCTCTTCCTCTGCACCAATCTTGCAGCTGGAACACCCACTCCTGCTCAGCTTTACTCTCAGCTGAAGAGTGAGGGTGAAAAGGAGCTGTGGCTTCTCTGTGCATATCTGCATATCACTGCACAACAAGTTGTAGTCCAGCTGACTTACTCCCTTTGACTCTGAAACCTACATAAAGCCAAACCCCAAAATTTCATTCATGACTATTGATTCTTGGCAGATTTAAACTCCAGTAAACATGTCCAAGAAATTACTTACAATGGCAAAGCAAATATGAGCTTACTTTACTGCTGTCACTGGAAGTTCTGCTACTGAGTACCAGATTTGAGATACTGAGGGAACAAAAACCCTCAAAACGGAAGATGTAAAAGACCAGGCAATTGCTCTGTGGAAAACTAGCATATACAGCCTTGTGTCAATGACCTTTCTTGCTGCACCTCTCAGAACATGAGTTTTGGGGCTGCTTGTCACCTGTTTTAGTCAAAACTTCTTTGTGTGTATTATCCAGAACTGGTATGCACAGTTTTGGTATTTTCATTTCTTTTAAAGCACTGAAAATCATCACTGCCTACAATTGGGAGTCAAAGATTTTCTTTTTGGCTTTGCCGTGTGTATGAAATAATAGGTTTGAAAACAAGCTACAAAATCTTTATGCAGTGGGTGTATAATGGTATGTACAATGTACAAAGAATATTTTTCCCATCGTCCAAATGAATACTTGAAAATCCTGTCCTTGAGGTAGGCTGGTGATATATGGCTAACATCACCTCCAAGCAAGGTAGATTTAGCTGCAGAACTTGAGGCCAAAAGCCGTGCAATGAGTCAAGGCATAATTAAGCATGTCACGATTCATCACAGGTAGCCCAGCACCCGGAGAGCTGGCCTACACTTGGCTCCCACCTCCATCCTATTGACATGCTCCTAGTCCCACCCACCCAGCTATTGTGCTAGTGTCTGTGGGAGTAATGTATATACATGTATGTATGAAATCAAGGTGCTTTAGATGGAGTTCTCTCACTTAGCTGTAACTCTCTCCAGCTCAGTAATGTGCAAACTTGGAACAGGTTTCAGAACCTTTCTCTCCATAGAATTTTCTCATCCCTGTGCACAACCTTTGCTGCAGGATTTTGCAAGTGTTCTTAAATGAAAATTATTGTATTCTTTTATCTATTTGATTACTCTTTGAAGGCTCACTTTGATGCCTTCCCATGCACTTCTTCCATGTGGGAATCTTTGCCCCTATGCAAATCTTCTTTACCTCAGAGAAGGAGAGAAGTCCCCTCTCGCAGAGAGTGTACACCTCAAAAGGAGGTCATCTCATTGCTCGCACAGTTCATTCTACACATGCATCAAAGAATGCAATTCCCTATTTAAGCAGCAATGGTTCATAATGTGTAGCTTCCACAAAGGGACAACTTGACCTAAGGATGAAATTTTACCACCATTCCACAACTGGTCAGCACTACTTGGACTTCTTCTCCCCACACATTTTTAGCACTTGTAATACAAACTTTGACGTGCAATTAATTGCAGTTTAAAGAGTCCGTGGCTTTCAAGTATATGACTGCAAGGTATTGATCAGATTTCTACATAATTGGAATTTAAAGAGTCTGACAGCAAAAAGGGAAGCTTAATTTTCACTAAGCCAGTCCCTGTGACTGTCTGGGCCTCCAGCAGCTATCATAGCTCTAATAATAGAGTGTAGCATCACCACCCTTCACTAAAGTGCTGCTCTGTAAACACCACATGCAATATTTATTCATTTCTTGATACTTCAGCCTCCTTGTTACCACTTCATAGTCTATTAATAAATGTATCAGTTCTGATTCGTTTTCTCCCAGCTTGGTGCTTGCAGATGACCTCAGGCTGCATAAGAATGCGTGCTAATTTGAGCAAGCCTCTCTGTGGCTTGCTTCCATTACAGAAGAGTTTATTAACTCTTGGATTTTTACTGACTGCAGAAGCTATGTGGGTCAGTAAGAGAGACGGATTTCATTAAGAGGCAAAAGAAGAAATCTTTCTTTGCCTTCTCTGTCCATCTGTTATGCTGGGGTTGAAGACACGATGCAGGAGGTGGGACCTTTTTGTTATTCCAGTCACACCGGGTATGGAGGTAACCCTAGCTGAGATTAAAATAATACAGATAAAAGCCTAGTTCTTGGAAGTAATGACTGGCCTAGAGACTGTGTAGCTCTGAAGGTTTTCAAAGCACTTTTCATTAAATTGTTCAAACCCTATAAATTCTAAAAAACACTCTAAAAAAGTAGATACCAAAGAAAGCTGAAACTTAAAAATCCAGATTTCATCCAAACTTTAAAAAAATTGATTTTTTTTTTTTGCATATGTAAAGCATACCCTCTTCCAAGAAAATAAATGCACAAACTGATGCTCATTTAACTCATAACAGCTCTCTTTACTGGGCTATGGCACAACCTATTTGAAATTTTAATCAATAAGATCTGAATTCAGGAACTTGATTTATCTCCATTGAACCAAACATCAAATTAAATTCTCAAAACAAATTTTAAGAGGCAGGTATAAAACAAATACAACACTGTATTTCTTCATAATTGAGCTGTAAAACATTCTTCTCTAGGAAACTTTAGATGGCAAAAATTCAGTGGGTCCAAATCAAAAGGCCGAATTGATGGAAGAAATATTTTTCTAGAGCTAATATATATATGTTTATATATGCAACAAGTCTAATTCAGATAGTATCTGTGCCACAAACAGGTGGAGGCAGTCAGCATTTTAGGGTTCATCCTCAGCTCTTTTACCAGGTGGTATTTTCATAGTTTATGTGTGCTATTTCCAATAAAATGGTTAGAATAAAAGTTTTTCTTGGGGATCAAATACATTTTCTGCATGTGCTTCTACTCACCTTCCACTTCCACTATGAGCAAGATCTACTGACGTACACAGTCCTTTTAATTTTCAATGTATTTTCAGAGCCCAACTGTGCTATTTTAAATACAATTTACAGTACAATTTAAGTACAATTTAATCCAACAGAGCAAAATCCTGTGGTAAAATAACTTCTTTATGTCTCATTTCTCAGCTATGATTAGCATTCTTTTTCTAAAATATATTTGGCCGGACTAATAAAACACTTTATAAATGTTTGGTAGACGACAGGGACATTTCTTTAACACTCTGGTAAATGTTTCCTGCTTTCAGATTAAACCAATTGCTAAAATATTACTGTGTACTTTGGAAGTGCTGACTCAGAACTGTAGCTAGGAAAGGTCTCTGCACACCTCATTCCTACAATTCATTCAGCCTTGACCAATCCTCCCCCTGCTCTATCTGCAGCCTGCATATCAGAATGTGATTTTGCTAAACACGTTGGAGTAGGGAAGCACACCTTCCCAGGAGTGGCCAGGAAGGAAACTGCAGTCAAGCTCCTCCTGGGCTGCCTACTTTAACCTGAGACATTTATCACCCTGAGCTGGAATTCTCCACTTGTCAATGCAAACAGAGCCCAAAGATAACAGACAGCAGTAAATGTATGACATTTACTATGCACTGGCTTTCTGAAAACTCACAGATTTTTTGAGGCAGGTCTGACTGTGACCATACCTGCATGCTAAGTCATGGTCATTAATGCAAAAGGAAGTTTGCCATTCACTGGAGAGCAGGAATTTGGCTGGAGCTGTGCTGAAATGAATGTGCCAGAAAGTATCATAACCATTCTCTAGAAGTCTGCTGAAGATATGGTTAAATACCATACTTTTTACAGCCCGCTGTACTGCACACTTAATTCCAAGTAGGTTTTGAACTCCTATTCAAATATGCCTTTGGAACCCAAATAGCCTGTCCCATGTCTCTGGATAATACTAAATACTCTGTCTTACCTAACTGCTCTAACTATATTCGCCTGAAAATTAGATCACTCCTTAACACAGTAACATGAGTAGCTGGAGGACGAGGATTTCCAACTGGTAAACTAGGGACCTAACAATTTTCTCTCTGTTGCCCAAAACACAGCTCCTGAACCAAGCTGCAGAATGGAAGCTCCAGGCCAAAATGTTAAAGGAGCAAGAGACTGTCCTACAGGCACAGGTGACGTAGGAGAGGTGATTGCATGGTGTGCCTTTGTTTGCCAGTTTTTAACCCATGAGGCACATTCCAGGTAAAGTATCCAAACTACTTTCTGTGTATTCCTTCTAGCCTCATTCTACATCCCATAGACTATTGCAAAGGAAGCAGGTTATTTTCAAGCCAACTGTAAGGTAATGCCCATACTGCAAATCATACTCTGACATGTGGGTTGTTTAGTCTAAAGAAGAGAAGAGAAGACCCTTTTGCAAATTTTTGGTATTTAAAAGAGGTTTATAAAGATGGAGAGAGACTTTTTGCCAGGGCATGTGATAGGACAAGGTGTAACAGTTTTAAAGTGAAAGAGGAGAGATTTATATTAGATAGGAGGAAGAAATGCTTTGCTGTGAGGATGGTGAGACACTGGAAAAGGTTGCCCAGAGAAGTTGTGGATGCTCCATCCCTGGGAGTGTTCAAGACTGGCTGGATGAGGTTTGAAGCAACTTGGCCAGTGGAAAGTGTCCCTGGCTAAGGCAGGAGGATTGGATTACATGATCTTTAAAGGTCCTTCCGACCCTAATCATTCTGTAGTGCTGTGATTTACGAGTGTTTACAGCACTCAACCACAGAACAATGTGTGTGCCTTGATTATTTACCATAACTACCCTTCAAGCAGGTTTCTAATACAGCAAAGCACTGAAGTACATACATATCAGGAAACATGTTTACCAAACTGGAGCTACTTTGCCCATATGCTTTTCTGGACTGGGATGCAAAGGCAGCATTTTCATTAACTTTAACAGGAATTCTGTCTACTGAGGGCTTATAGAAAGGGGTCACCAGGATTTCAGTGCTTAACTGTAATTTGAAACTTTCAATAAAATAAAATTACTCGCCAAAATTACACCAGGAGTCAAGCTGGAATGAAAGGCAGTAAAACCAAGAAATAGGTAGAATATACTACACTTTGGGAGCAATGCAATAATCAGCCTTAAATAGTCGAGTGAGACCTTGAATTGATAAGTGAGAACACTAGATGACAGCAAAAAGAGAGAGTATTGGTAGATTTTTCTAGATTTAAGAAACAATTATGTAGATTTATCTTCCTTGACCTGTCTGTGAGAAAGATTCCCACTAGCAGACTCTTGAGGGGGGTAGTATCAGTCCGTCAGCATCTCTTGCAGCTGCCAATCTCCTCACCCATCAGGAAGTGCCCTCCTAGACCTTGCTCACAGTTAATCACACAGGCAAGTTGTCCCAGCTTTTCCCTTGCAGATGGTCTAATAGCTACCTGTTGAGCAGTTAAGAAATGCCAGTGTTAAACATGGAAACATGCTAAGAGGAGTTTAGTTTTTCACGTGTTTTTTCAAATAAGCCAGTGGCACACTGAAGAACATCATATAAACTGCTGCTGACAATAGCTTGACAGGTTCTGCAATCAAACCTCAAAGGCCTCCAACTGAGTCGTCCTGACTGCAAATCTGCTCCCAATTTTCTCAGAGTTGTTTTAATTAAACTTTTATGTTCAACCAGAAGAAAAAAAATAATTATGCAGGCAGACCTCTGTAGCCAGTTTAATGAAACTGGAGGTATTGATAAAAACTAGAATATATTTAGCACACATTTGAAACAGAAGTGTTTTTAGAAAAATTCAAACAAGTCTGTAAAGGCATTGAGAATACATGTGCCCCTTGCAGACTTGCACAGACAAAAACTAGGCGATTCACTTCCTGAAATGAAACATGCAGTTAAGTGTGTTGCTCAAGTGTGAGAGCTCTGTCACTTACACATCAGCCTCTGTTTGGAATTACTGGGAATAATTGCATTATTAGTATTATTTTTAAAAATTTTTATTATTTCCAGTATGGCAACACCAAAGGACCTCCCTCAAGGACCAGATGCTGTCATGCTAGGTGTTGTGCAAGCGCAGAACAGAAAGAGCATAAAGAGCTCCTTGATGCAAACAACACAAACCAATAAACAGATATTATGCCCCATCCCTGGAACTGTTCCAGGACAGGTTGGATGGGACTTTGAGCAACCCGGCCTAGTGGAAGGTGTCTCTGCCCATGGCAGGGATGGTCTTTGGGGTCCCTTCCAACATAAGTCTTTCTCTGATTCTACAATTAACAGAGGAACAGCTGCATGGAAATTTATGAGAAGACGTTGGGTTAGTGAGCTAGAGAGAAGACATAATATAACCTTCACAGTGAGATATCACTCTGTGTCAGAGGAGGTGATGAACACCCACTGCTTCCTTGAGCCGGAAGGAACTGGGGACATCATGTTCATGCCAGCCTGTCTCTGGGTGGCACAATGTGCCTGAGACAGCCAAATCCGGCGCTCCAAATGGTGACAGGAATCTGGCACCAGCTGAGGAGGTACACCCAAACTGTGGTGGTGCTTCCCAGGATGCTGCATGCTCTCCCCAGGCATGATGCTTAGGCAGACAATTTTAGCTGCACGCATTGAAACAAAATAAAAAGAAGTCAGCCAAGACCTTTAATTTGTGGTAGCCGGCATAGTGCAACTGCTAGGCCATGGCAACTAAGAAGAACATAACAAGGCCAAAGGGTTGTCCCCACTGTAGCACCCTCTCCGCATGGCAGTGCTGAGGAGCCCCCACTTCCCAAGACCTTGCACTCACAGCAGTGCTGCCTCTGCCCTCCCTGCCCACACAGTCCTGCTGGATGCAGCAAGGGGGTCCTTGTCTCCCTGACCTCGGAGTAAAAGTTCATGCTCCTAGTGAGTGACATTTCTCACAGCCTGTTCCCAGCCACTATGAAAACTTTCATTTATTATTCAGTTTTAAATTGCAGAAGCTATTCTTGGTGCTGTGGTGCTGCCTAGGGCCCCGGCTGAGGTCAGAGCTTGTCCTGTTCAAACGTGAGAGGTTTTTGACCTAATTAAACAATAGGCAAAAATTGGAAGGGAAAGCAGAGACAAAATTGAGGTGAGCTTTTTTGAAACCGATCTGAGCTAGGAGCCTCAGTTCTCTGACTCCCACCCCTGCTCCATCACCTGGCTTTGGGATGCTCAGGCATTTCTCCTTAGAGCTATGACATCTATTCCAAATGTCAATGTTCCACTGATACACTTGGTATCAGTGTCCCACATAGGCTGGGGAACTTGGGCTGCTAAAACAAATCCCTCTGAGTTTTTGTTTGTGCCTATTTCACAGCTCTGGCTACAGCCTTGTATAAATACAGACATGCAAGCTTCATGTCAGCTGTCTCTGACATTGGCACCACAAAGTACCCTGTACGGGTTAACTTCCCGTGTCTTCACCCAGCTCCATTGGGAAGGGCTGTAGCCAGTGCCCTCCTCACAACCCCCAAGGCCCCTACAGCCAGGTTAGACTTGGCTGGAACACATCCACAGTACCCTGCGCTGGTGGCTGTGGCAAGGGGCACCATAACAACCAGCTTGAATAAACATGATAGGTAATATAACCATACCTGATTTCAAAATCAGAATTAAACCCACCCCCCTATTAGCAACATTTTCTAAATCTTCTTTTCCTCAACAACTGCACAGTAGTATCAGGGGAGGAGGTAAGTTGGCTGGTACAACACCAAAGAAAAGGTCCTAGATAATCCTTTATCCAGCTCGCTGCTGGCATGGAGAGAGAGGGCAACCAGCCTCCACCCACACATCGGAATGCTGCAGGCTGCTCTTGACCCTCCCAGTGCTCTGCACCCACCCTGCCTCAGCCACCACATGTGACACCATCACTTTTCCTAAGAGCTGCCAGGTGGGAGAGATGAAATGTCTGATGACCTAAACAGTGCTGGGGATGTTCTGGCACCAGAAGGAACAGAACAAGCTGGAGCTGGTCTTCTTTTCCAAAGGGAAAAAAACCCAACAAACAAACAAACAAAACCAAACAAACAAAACCCAGCAAAACAAACAAAACAAAAACCAACCAGAAAAAGCTAAAACCAAGAAAATCTTACAGAAAAACTAACCTCAGATCTTTAGAACATTTGTTCCTCCAAAACCATCTGATGATTTTAGATACAAAAAGATCGTAATAATGACAAAATACAGCCACAGATGAACTTTCACACGGCTGCTAGGTATAAACTGATTGCAAAATATGGAGCTCTGGTAGTCTGAAATGCTGGCACATTGCAACAGAACTTTCTTCCACTCTACTTCACGAAGTGAAATGAAACCGGCAGAAGAGGCTGGCTGGGGATGGCTTTCTTTCTCTTTGTTGGCCTTGCCTACAGCTTCAGTCCAAAACATAGCTGACGAGGTGCCCTCTCAGCTTGCTCAAGCTGTGGTGCAGGGATGCATCTTGAAGGAATCTAGTGCAGAATCACGGCGGTGTGAAAGTGAAGGGTGGGCATTGTTTACATGCCAGGTAACATAGAAAGTGAGCAGTGACACTCCTCTTCAACGGGAGAGTCCAGTGAAGCACACCAAGCACTGCCTGTGCAGCTCCTGGCCACAGGCTGAGCCACCAGGTGGAAAGATAGAAGAGGGGAAGCCGTGACTGCAGCGTAATGTGGGGATGCTTCTCCCCCAGCTCACTTGGACATCAAAAGCATCATAGCCAGGGTAGCACTCAGGTCCCAGCCTGGCTGGAGGAGTAATCCACAAGGCAGTATTGACTTTCTCTGTCAGGGCTGAAATCCCCAGGTTAAAGCTGGGGTTTGGTGACATCTGCATGGTGAAGCAAGGCTTAGAGCTCAGGCACAGCTCTGCTCACGCTGGCTCTCACCTTGAGTTAATCGCACTGAATGGTTCGGGCACAGCATCACTGGTTGGACCAGCTCAGGTTAGTCCTTGCCCGTGGTGATGGGCCAGAGATCAAACCAAGGGAAATGTTTTCAGAAGTCTTGATATCTACAGAATTACTTTTCTTCTGGGCACCCTGTATAAAGACACCACAGCTGCAACATTCAGGAGAATAGGGCATCCATAATTCCCAGGTCTTAAAATCACTTGCCTGGCTCTATCTATTCTTACTCAGTTTACCTTTCTGCAATGGAGAAATCATAATAGTTTGCAACCATAAAAAGGTGCATAGAGTTTCTGTTCCCTGATGTTTGTGTTTCATGGTCTCCAAACAGAAGCTAATTTCCGTGTCCAAACACAATACTTATTTTATTATCTTCTACCAAAGTAGAAGTTCACCATCCTGGACATTCTGAAATTACTGAGGCGTTGTTGTTTTTTTTCTCTGTTAATACAGATCACTCTCTACTCTGAAAGGTTTGAAGAATTTCAGAAAACATTGACCAAAAGCAATGAAGTGTTTGCCACATTCAAACAGGAGATGGAAAAAGTGAGTAGGAGCTCATGCCTGAACTCTGTAATTGATACTTGCCTTTTAGATTTTGATATTTCTCACTCTAATAATTCTACCTGAGATGAGACCATCTCTGCCCATTTTGAAGAATAATCTCATCAACATTCAAATAAGATTCAGGACACACCCAGTCACAACTGACAGCAGGTTAGATTTCAGCTCTGCAAGCTCAACAGCAGAAAGGAGAGCAGAAAGCTCTTCATTTCAGCTAAAACTGAGAATGCCTGGAAGAATAAATATTTTACCTAAAATCTAATGTGGCGGTTGGGTTGTGTGGGTTGGGTACAGATCCCTAAGACATACCAGAGGGGGAGTCTGGAGCCACATTTATCAGACCATGTTCCCAGGAGTGCCCAGAACCTTCTGAGTGACTGACACTGGTACAGAGAGTTTGACACAGGCTACACATCTTTCCAGTAGAGTGTATAGGCAGAGCTGAAGCCCACCAACCCCTTTACACCATGTGGAAACCGTCCAAGAGACTGTTTCCTTGCAGCTGGGGTTCTTATTTCCTGTAATGAATGGGAGTTAAAAACCAAACACATCCACATGTTGTACCTGCTTTCATAATTAACAATGTTCTGCTCTGCCACCAAGGCTCAAAATCCTCATGCCCTGATCCAGGCAGCCTCTAATGATTCTTCACAGAGAGTTCTGTCTGCAGAAAACTAAAGGGAAAAATGGTGCTATTTAGCTAGTGGTGTGTTTTGGAGGTAGTATAGAGGGGTGACTAATCCAGGCAGAACTTCCCTGGCCTCGAGGGCTCAGGAGAGCCTGTCTTTAACTTCCCAGCAGTCTAACACCGTGGTCTGGTAAAGAGACAGATTCCACCATTTCTTTGCCTTTTGTTTCTGCGGAAGTTTGTATGCTGAAAGTTGGCTATAATCAACTGGTCCTACTTTTGGGACTGCAGACTAGAGGCTGAAAGTTATATGGCAGCTACTTAAAATGAAATCCATCCCTTAACATAAATTATTACTTAGCACAGACACTACAGCTGCTGGTAGCAGTGTTCTGAGTGAGGCCAAAGACTTGAATAAAGGGGCTGCCCTAATTTCATCTTCAGCATGGAATTTCTGTTGTGATTCAGTTTTTCTTCCTGATTCTATAGATGACAAAGAAAATGAAGAAGTTGGAAAAGGATACTGCTACATGGAAATCCAGGTTTGAGAACTGTAACAGAGCATTACTGGACATGATTGAAGAGGTGAGCAGTCTTTCCCATCTAAAGATGCATCCTTTTCCCCATGTAAAGCTTTAACTAGGATATGAGATAACCTGAAACTTCCAGAAGTCAGTGAAAAATTTCATCTTGAATGTAAGGGTCTTTCTTTCAAGCTACCTTGATAACTGGATGTCTTTAGAGAAAAAGACAATCCCAGCTGCTAGGGCTTTTAGATGGTGCAGGCATTCACTACCTCCATGAGAAACTGAATTATGCAACTCTGAATTTTAAGTGCTCTAAAAATGGGTGATTCTTAATGCTCTCCCATAGAAGCAAATTGGCGTTAGTTCACTTCATGGTACTTTCTGCATAAGAGCATCCACCCAGGGAATTAATCTGTTCTAGCTAATGAACTTTAAAATCACGCCTTTCATCAACTTCCTGTGTAGTCAAGCTCTAAGAGTCAAAAACAAGTACTGTACCTCACCATACTTTTAAATGTGCTGTCCCAGGGGCATTACAAAGGAAGTTCATAAGCACATTGGAACTCATTCAAAGAAGATAAGAGGCTGCCTGAAGTTTCACCCCAAACATATGCTGAACTTGGACCAGATCTTCCTCGTTAGCTTTGTTAGCACAGAGGTCTGTGCTATTGCTATTTCTATTTTTACGGATTTCTGTATCTCTTGTTTCCTCACTGGGTGTAGAAAATGTTCCAATTCAGGATGCTCTCACAGAACCCAGAAGCAAGATAAACAAAAAATATAAAGCAGCTTGTTTTCCTCCATATTCACACCCACACCAACCAAAAGTCCAAGTAGGCTTTTGGATGCTTATCTGTATGGATGTCCACTATGCTTTTCCATCTCTCCAGATCATCAGCAGGTATTCCTGCAAATATATTTGAGTGAAATTGATCTGAATATGTATGCACAATGTTAACACACTGTAGTTACAGGGATGAATTTCCTTTTGAAGTTTTGGTCCAAAAGACCGTAGTTATTGAAGAGCAGTTGGTGAAAGCCAGCCACCTGGCAGCATCCTCTGAGGGCTGCTTAGATCTCAAATTATTTCCTAATTGCCAGTTCCACTAATGAATTGCATGCACCCAAACTGAGCCTGTACCTTTGCCTGATGTCTTTGACTACAGAAAGCCATGAGGTCCAAGGAATACGAGTGCTTCGTGCTGAAAATCCAGAGACTAGAGAACCTTTGCCGTGCTCTACAGGAAGAGAGGAACGAATTGTACAAAAGAATAAAGCAAGCACAGTTCCCAGAAGAGGTGAATGGAAATGGCATCTTAGAAGAAGAAGACGAAGAAGATGATACTGATATGAGCCCTTCCTCCTCTGAGCAGGCGAGCATTGAGCTGCATGCGAATGACAAGAGGATGCTGAAGCAGCTTGCTGAAGCTTTCAGGGTGTCCCACAAGGCAGAGGAGTCCCTCCCAATCAACAGCAGCAATTCAGAGACCTGTGACACTCAAACATGTAATGCTGTCCCGGTGCCAGAACCCCCCAGTCCTCTCATTCCACATTCAGAGGCTGGGAATCACTGTGAGCAGCCCAGCACAAACACACCAACACCCACTGAACACACACCAGAACCCAATGAAAGTATGACAGCGCCCACTGAGAATGTGTCAAAGCCCACCAAAAGCATGCCCTCACTTCCAGACAGGGTGCCAACACCCACAGAAAGTGTGCCAATGCCTCCTGAGAGTGTGCTAGTACCCACTGGGAATATGCCAATACCCACTGAAAGCATGCCAGCAACCCCCGAAAACATGCCAACACCCACACAAAATACACCCATTTCCCTTGGGATTGTGCCAGTACCCATTCAGTGTCCACCAAAAGCTGCAGAATGTACGGATAACCCAGCAGATAGGTCTGTCCAAGGTCAGCCTGTGGAGCAAACAGGGGACACAGACATGGAAGCAGTGGATTGAAGACACCATGTGTCCAGGCTTGTCTTCTGCAAACCAGAGCTCTGCTTTGTCCTCTAAATGGATACCTTTTTTTTTTTAAAGAAACAAAAATTGGTTCCTAAAACACGCTCACGTATTTGTATGCAAATGTAATGCATTTCTCTATGCTACCACTATCCAAAAATAATGGGTCTGCAAATTTTGAGTCCTTCATCTGCTTGAAGTATAATATTTTCTTAATGACATGAAAATACAATGAAATCACAGGATCTTTTTTTACCAGGCATAATGAGTCATCTCATTCAGCAAAATAATTTTATTGTTGCAGTCCCATGTTTCAAAAACCATTGTAATTCTCATGCATATATTTAAAGACTCATAATTAATTCTATCTATTTGTTTTGACATTGCATAAGAGATGGCCTACTTGGACACACAGTGATTTTAATAAATGAGGTGAAAGGAATCTGTAATTACAAAGTAAAGTAGTGAAACCATAAATGTGGTCAGCCATATCCAAGGAGACGTGCAACAACCAGAGATGAATTTTTAGGCGAGGAAATGACCACTCAGCACCGTAGCCTAAACACCCACAAGCTTTCAGCCTTACCTTCCATTGGTCTTTTCTGCTCAGTGTTCTAGAATATGTTTTGTTTTCCACACAGCTACACAAAGGGAAAGGGAAAAGATCTTTTCTGGATTCCCATAAAATAACTGAAAACAACAGCAATTTCCAAATTGATGGCAATTCCCAAGGTAAGGCTCACAACTCTCTTTATACATCCAACAGAAAACTGCTATATTGTCATACTATTTGGAAGCACAAGCCCAGCAATGGGGATCATGCATATTTCCAGCTCACAAATGAGGTTAGAAGTTCAGAAGTTGGTTGGAGATCCCAGTTTCTAGGCAAGGAGCAGAAAGCGGAGTGGAAGGTACCAGGATGTATTCCAAAAGAATAACCCTGAGATCATGATTCTGGATGGTGCTGTCCCTCTCAGTTACAGCCACATGAACCACAGCTTCCCCCTGGCACTGCCGAATGTGCTAATGCTCCCAGGAGAAGGATGAGGACACTCGCCTGTCACTCCATTCTGGAAGCAGAGCACAAGTCAATAAGCCAGAAGCAAAGAGGAACCAGGAAAGCAGGAATCCCTCTCACAGACACCTCCAGGGGCTGGCTACGTTCTCATCCCCTTTCTTGTCTAACTGGCTCTTCCCATCTGCCTGCCAACAACTATTGCTTAATAACGAATCCACCTTGTCAGAAACTGGTTTATTCTGGTGCCAAGAACAGAGATGAAGAAGGAAGAAGGCAAGAGAGGGTACCTACCCGGACAGCTCTACAGTCTCAAGCATGGAGAGTAAGCAGGTTTTTTGGAAGAAGGTTTAAAAAATCCTGTGGGCACATTCCTTGTTTCTCATCTCCTTCCTCTGAATTCCATCCAGGCCTTTCAGAGTCTGAGCTGCATAGCTTAAGAATTTGAAAAGGGCAATTAAACAAGATGTTTAGAGGTTGGAAAGGGAAACATTACAATCAAAGAGACCTATGTTTATAGACAAATTCCAAGAAGACCCTGAAGACAAAGCAACTCATTCAAGCCAAAGTTGAAATACAGGTGAACCAAGAGGAAAGACATCATCTTTGACACACCGTGGGAAACAGTGGCCGCAGCGTCCTTCCAGCATGCCACCCTCCAAAAATGGGGTTTGAATCTTTGCTTACTGCCAGCATGGTCTGCACCCTGCTTAAATATGTCTGTGCACTGCTTGGCCCAGCCTTTTCCAGAGCTAACCCTTTGAGTATACAGAGAATAAATTGCAAAAGTATGTTTGGATATGGCCTGTAGCAATTATGTCTACAGTTTTCAAATCTGAATGCCTTATGTTAGATAACAAGACCTACAGCATTTATCTCATGTCTTTAATCACCTGAAAGTAGATAATTTGTATCTTAGTTATCTTAAACTCCTTTTATAAGCAGTGGAAAAGAAAAGCATCTTTTGAGGACAAGTTATCTCATGATAAGACTGGCATCCAAGTCAGAAGGAATTACTTGCTCTCTGAAGACAATCTTTCTCTTCAGATTCTAGAGCCAGCCTAAGACAACTAATTTAAATTTAATATGTCTATTGTTAGGTATCTAAATTAGGCAACATGAATCCCATCAAATATTCAGATTCAAAGTCCTAAGTGAATGGCCATCTCTGGAAACCAAGTCAGTTATGTGCTTGTGAAAATTAATCTATAACAAATCTTCAACCTAAGATAAAAAGTTATACTCACCTGATACACTTTTTTTAGTTTCCATTGACTTAAGTTGGGACAATGTAACTTCCATTACAAGTTTTGTTTGTTGTTAGGATGACTTTTAAAATTAATGCAATTTATATACTTGTTAATATTTTGGGGGTTTTAATTCTTGATCTTGTTTGATTCTGTTGCCATTTTAGTAACTACCTGCATGAAACCAACTTCTTTTTCTTTAAATAGGCCCCTCTTTTTCTTCAAATAGCCTTCAGTTGTTGATGTTTTCTTACACATTCAAATATTCAATTCAATAATAATGGCTTTGCAACTTTAGGTTGGTTCCATTTTGCATAATCATTATGGTCACATCTTTAATTATGTAATTGATGTCTCATACCTTCCAGCTCCAGCAAGCAGGGAGACAAGGGATCCTACAGATAAAAACTTCCTACATAGTTATGATTTATTCTTACAGCATCATTCCTCATGAATAAATACACAGACTTCTGGGAAAATTACTCCCACTCTATTCCTCCTTCCTCATTTTTGCCCTTGTAATTCTAACACTGCACTCACGTACTTGCAATTCCTATTAGTATGAGTTTCTCTCACATACCTGTTGCTTCTCTTCTTTAATACCATGTACCAACTGCATTTTATCCCAGCAGTTTCCTCCTCATTTTCAGTGCAGACATACAATACTGAAAGCACAGGAGAGTGGCCTTCATGGCTTTTAGTTTCAGGACTTGGCTTCATGTGTTTACAAGAGATGGGAATTTTAGGGAAAATTCTGGCTGATCCCAGGCTGCATAGAGCATTTAGAGTCAAACTATGGGGATGGCCTGTAGAGCTGTGGAAAGCTGGAGTACCCTCAGCAGAAGTGGAAAATCTGTAAAATTTAACCAAGCACCTCTTCATCATCCACTGCATCAGACTGGAAGATTAAATCACCATCACAGATTTCTGTGTGCTAACCCATATTCTCTCATTCTTCTTCAACATTAATTCCTGGCCTCCCTTGCTCTTTTCTTCCACTGGTACCCAATATAAAACTGACTCTGCACAGTATCGGTGTCCTCGTGAAAAGACTTTGGGACGGCAGTCCGCACAACAGCTCTGCTGCACTTCCCTCAGGTGCCTCTGCACTCAAGGCACAGAAACCCACAACACTTCTGTGGTCATTTGGAGGCAGTAAGTGGCAGTGAGACCTGTCTCCCTGGTGTTCATCGTTATCATCATTATTCTATTAATCTGGCAGTCTCATCAGTCCTAGTGTGTTCTGCGGTTGCCTCCTTCAGTCTTGCTTTTATTTCACACAGTTATTCCCTTAAAATCATTTATTCCCATAAGGCACAGATTTGGGGGTGAAGAGAGGTGGTGATGGTAGCTATTTCTTCCTTACTAAGAAGCAATAGCTTTTTTAAAATCAGCATTTGCTAAGATTAATTTGGTTTCTGGAATTTCTGTCTTCTCAGTTTAGGTGGTCCAGGTGCCTTGTGGCTGACACGGGAAAGCTTCAGCCTGCACACTGCCAGCTGGCTCAGGTTCTGAAAAACAAAGTTGCAAGCTGAACACACCTCCAGTGTCACAGCCAATCCTACGCAGAAAAGAACCTTAAGTCCCAAGGGTCAAGTGGTGCTAGTCCTTGTGATATCTCTTCCCTAGTGTTTCCCACCAGTTTCCAGAGAAACAAAAATAAAATGCCATCTCTGGCAGAAACATGAGTTACAGTTTGTTCCCCTGTGCCCCCATTCAAGGCATCACTCCCACTCAGATGGTGCACCCACTGCCCTCACCAGTGTGCTGCTGCATGGCTGCATTTGAACTGGGTCACTCAAACAATTCAGGTTAAAAATACACCACCACAATCACCAAGAAGAGCTAATTTTAACTCAGATCATTGCAGTGATTCCATTGGGTTTTTGTTCCAACGGTATCTCTGGAAACATGACCTCAATTCTGGTCACCGTACATGCTAATTGAACTCCACCCGTCCTTTGCTCATAAAGGAATCCACACATTTGGATGTTAACTCCAGAGTATAAAGCTGTTCTCAGACTTAATGGTAGCCTTTCCATTGACTATTTTAACAGACATCTGCTGGACTGAATACAGAATTTGGAAAGTTGTATTTTAAATCTCAGTCTGATCCCCAACACAAAAGACAGGGAAGACACAATATCCAACACACAATGATAATGACCAGCTGTAGCCTTTGGAACTGTGTGTTACAGCTTCTGCACACAAAGAAAGCTCTCACACTTCCATACAGACACCCTGGGATCTCATACAGGAGAGCAGGTCAAGTGCCAGCAGCAGGGTGATCACTCAAACTTCAAGGATCACTTCTCTGGTCCCAGTCACCACTGTGGTGGAGGCTAATTGGCAAAATGACTCAGCAACATGCAAGTACTGAGTTTCTTTCTTTCTTTCTTTCTCTTTCTTTCTTTCTTTCTTTCTCTCTTTCTCTCTTTCTCTCTTTCTCTTTCTTTCTCTCTTTCTTTCTCTCTTTCTTTCTCTCTTTCTTTCTCTCTTTCTTTCCCTCCCCTTTCCTTTCCTTTCCTTTCCTTTCCTTTCCTTTCCTTTCCTTTCCTTTCCTTTCCTTTCCTTTCCTTTCCTTTCCTTTCCTTTCCTCTCCTCTCCTCTCCTCTCCTCTCCTCTCCTCTCCTTTCCTTTTCCTTTTCCTTTTCCTTTTCCTTTTCCTTTTCCTTTTCCTTTTCCTTTTCCTTTTCCTTTTCCTTTTCCTTTTCCTTTTCCTTTTCCTTTCCCTTTCCCTTTCTTATTACAAAATGTTATTAAATCAATGTTTATAGACCACAGCATCCCAGAACACAAGACTCTGCTTCTGTTACACTGGAGGCTAAACGTAATGTAAAAAAAATGAGGCATTTTTTTCACAGAAAGAAGAAAAACAGTGCAGTCTATGTCATTTTTACTAGAAGCAGCCTCTATTTGTGGGTCAGTAATGCAGTGTTATCTCCTGAAATCCAGAGTCACATTTGAATTACATCAACTGGAGACAGTTTTGATTTTAAGTTTGTGCTTCTAGACCATCACTAGACTGCCAGACCATTGCACAAACCCACACCTTTAACTGGTGCTATTCTGTACAGCTAGAGAGTCTGTTCAGAAAAGTCTTGATGACAGAAATAGAGGCTTGACACAGGGTCGGAAAGAGATGGACCTGCCACCATGAGAGATGTCTTAGCAGCAGATCTCTGCACCTGCCTTGGTCAACCTGTTTCTCTCACCTGTCATTTTCTGCATCATTAAATACACCCATAAAACTTTAGATAAAAATAACTGCAGTTTACAAGCATGGTTCACAACAGCATGGTACATTCAGCTGGCTCCTCAGAAGGGTGTCATGGTTTAGCCCCAGCTGGCAATTAAATGCCATGTAACCACCCCTTCACTACCCTCACCCCCACAGTGGGATGGAGAGGAAAATCAGGAAAGGTAAAACCCCTGGACTGAGATAAGAACAGTTTAACAACTGAAATAGATTAAAATACAACAACAACAATAACAATAATAATAGTGATGAAACAGGAGACAACAATGAGTGAGAGGAATAAAACCCAAGAAATGACTGATGCACAGTTCAGTTGCTCACCATCCACTGACTGATGCCCAGCCCGTCCCTGAGCAGCAATCAGCAGCTCCTGGCCAACTCCCCACAGTTCTTATACTGCTCATTTCACTCTGTGGTATGAAATATCCCTTTGGAAAGTTTGTGTCAGCTGTCCTGGCCATGTTACCTCCCAGCTTCTTGTGCACCTGCTTGCTGACAGAGCATGGAAAACTGAGAATTCCTTGACTTAGAATAAGAACTACAGAGCAACAACTAAAGCATCAGTGTGTTATCAACATTATTTTCATACTGAATCCAAAACACAGCACTGTACCAGCTACTAGGAAGAAAATTAACCCTATTCCAGACAAAGCTAGGACAGAAGTAGATTGAATTTCTCCTTCTGTAAAAGATCACAGTGACCTTGTGTGTGCAGAACAGTGGCTGAAAACCCACCCAAGACTTCCACATCTTTAGTTTATTATGTTTGCTGTTATCTATTTCTATGTCTCTGTTATACACATGACAATAAAGATTCTTAATAAAACACAGCTTAAGCCACAGATATTGGTGAATTGACATATACCATACTGACATCTTAATGATGTATTAATGTAGCATATCGAATGATGCAGCGCGTTCTCTTACAGACCTGCAGAGCTGTAGTAAGATATTTTAGTGGTGTAAGCTTTGCAACACCACAGCTGCAGGGACACTGCTGCTCTGCTTGGTGCCCTTCTACTCCAGGGAGGACCTGGGTTCCTTGCTGCGCCCTGGAGAATCCTACAGGCACTGGTGGATAACAGGGGGAGACATAGAATGCAGACACCAGGTGGTGCACCTGGAACTCCTGCAAATTTTGCATTATGATCTCCACTCTTGGGACCCTGTGTCTCACACAAATGAATGATCTTTCTGCCTCATATTGCTGCTTGTAAAATGTGGGTAGTGAATGTAGTTTTGAATTATTTTGAGTGCAAGTAACATGCTCAGTAAGGCTAATTGCCTTCATCTAATTTAAGATGCCATTAAAAATTACAATCATGTAATATCTTATATTGGTAGGGAACTCTAGAGATCACCTCCCCTTCCTAAGGGAAGCAAGACCAATTTTGAAGCTGCATCAGGTTGCTCAGGTCCTGTCAGTTTTGAGTATTTCCAAGGATAGAGACTGCATGTCTCTGGATACTTGTTCCCATATTCGATTTTTCCTCACAGTGAATTTTTTTCCTTCTATCTGATCTTCCCTGGTGCAGCACATGTCCTTGGCCTCTCTCCCTGCCATTATACATCACTGTCTTCTCTACAGCCTCTCATCATTAGTTTAAGACTCCCTCTGAGCCTTCTCCAGGCTGGACAAAACCAGCTCTTGAGATGACATGGGACACTCTCATTTCGTAACAAGAGAACCCACATACACGTTTAACTGCAGCAGTGCGTTCCCTGCCTGTTCATGCTGCTGCTATCCAAGTAAAGCAGCCACCACTCCCCATTCACCCACCAGTCTTCCCAATACCTCACCATGAACTCCATCACAGTGGAAACCCTCACCAATTTTTCCAGCATAGCAGCTCATGTGATCATTTTCTAACCCAATCTGGTGAAAATGCCTCAGGCAGCTTTAGATTGTTATGAAAATGCTCAAGCAAACCAAGTCATTTTGACCTGGCTTTGCTCAGGAGATGACTTTGTGGGCAGCTGTGCCAGAAGAGCAGAGAAAAAACTGTTGGCCAACAGGTGGGTTCATCCAGGTCCACTGGGAATGCAAAATCCTCATCCCTCTGAAGCTGCAGCTCCCACAGGATGTGGCACAGCGACAGCTACTTAAGCACTAATTCCCATAGGCTCAGGTTCCTGTGCTTGATAGAGTTTTTCTCCTGAGGTTTTGTCAAAATTTTCTGAGTCCTCAGCAGAGCAGTAATTGTTAACAACAACATTTACACAGGTGTATGAACTTTCCACATGTACTGTTTCTGCTTGCCAAGCAAAATGTTACAAGGATTAAGAAGAAGAAAAATGCAGCAGCACAAGAACTTGATTAAAGCACACCCGTGCATGCTACGTTCAAACAGAGAAAGCAAAACAAGCAAAAGACTTTTCTAATCCTTAAAGGTTAAGAAGCTTAAGTCAGTCTTGTAAAGACATTTTGTCTTGTCATACCAGCCTGTTACTGAGAAGCCACTCTAGACTAGAGTAACATAGAATAGAACAGTTCAGTTGGAAGGGACCTACAATGATCATCTAGTCCAACTGCCTGAGCACTTCAGGGATGACCAAAAATTGAAGCATTTTGTTAATGGCACTGTCCAAATGCCTCTTAGACACTGACAGTCTTGGGCCATCAACCACCTCTCTAGGAAGCCTGTTTCAGTGTTTGACCACCTTCTTGCTAAAAAAAAATGCTTTCTAATGCCCAGTCTGAACCTCCTCTGTTGTATCTTTGAACCATTCCCATGCATCCTATCACTGGATTCCAGTGAGAAGAGATCAGCACCTCCCTCTCCATGTCCCCTCCTCAGGAAGCTACAGAGAGAAACAAGGCCAAAATTCAGCCTCTTTTTCTCCAAGCTAGACAAGCCCAAAGTCCTCCTCCTCTCCTCACAGGACATGCTTTCCAGCCCTTCCACCAGCTTTGTTGCCGTCTTCTGGATGCATTCAAGGACCTTCACATCCACCTTAAATTGTGAGCCCCAGAACTGCTCAAGTGCTCAAAGTGAGGCTGCACCAACCTTGAATACAGAAGGATAATCACTTCTTTTGAGCGGCTGGTGATGCCGTGTCTGATGCACCCCAGATGCAGTTTGCCCTCCTGGCTGTCTGGGCACACACTGCTGACCCACACTGAGGTGCTGCCCGCCAACACCCCCGGATCCCTCTCAGCACAGCTGTTCTCCAGACTCTCCTCTCCCAGTTTATACTTGTACCTGATGTTACTCCATCCCAGGTGCAGAATCTGGCATTTGGACTTGTTGAATTTCAACCCATGAATCACTGCCCTGTACTCCAATCTATCTAGATCCCTCTGCAAGGTCTCTCCTCCCTCCAGAGAGTCATCAGCACCTCCCAGTTGGGTACTATCAGAAATCTGCCAACGGGACACTCAACTGCTGCATCCAGATCATTTTAGGTACATCGAACAGAAACATACCCTACAGGGCATCTCCCAGAGGTTCTCCAACCACCAAAGTCTGAACAATATATGTGTGATAACCCTTTTGAAGTCCGTTGGATACGTATTTTTATTTTGAAAACTTCTGCAGAAACAACTTAGCTAACAGTCACGGCTGATGAGCTACGTAACTGCGAGGACTTGTGAGGCATCAGCTTGGTCCCAAAAGACAGGGGCAAGGTTAAGACAACACGATGAAGCTCTCACATGATCTGTGCCCTAGCACTACTGACTCCAGAACTCAAATGCCCGTCTGAACTATCTTCCCCTGTGCCGCTGCAGTGTGCGCCTACAGCAGTCAGAGGGAGCAACAGTACTGCAGAGGAAAGCCAGACTTATTTTGGGGTCCTCACTGCCACACTACAGGTTTCCAAAAGTGCAATACTGACATTTCGGGGTCCTGTACATTTTCAAATTGACACGGTTAAACCAGTGTAAGTTCCCACATGCATGTTTATCGTGCCTTGGCCTCCATCAAAATAATCAGAAGAAAGTAAGAGTTCACTGCTACACAGTATTTTTTCTGAAGATTATACACAGCTAGTTTAAAACTTGGCCTACTCTCTCTTGGCTTACCTCACAAAACTACATTTCCGCTAATCAGCAGCTGAGCACAGAGGGAAGTGAGGATTCATCCAACCTGGAAAGTCCAGCTGCTTTAGGTGTAGGTGTGTGTTTGCATAGAGGTGGCAGCTGAGTGGTCAAGGGACAACAGGGCAGCCTTGTTCTCAACCCAGGAACAGAGCAGGCCTGGGCCCTCCAGCGCTCCTCTCCTGCCAGCGCATTTTCATCAGAGGCCAGACATGAAGCACATCAAAATCTACACAAATAACAAAACTCCAGTAAGGTCATGACAGCACTGCAGAGGAAAGTGCCAGCATGCAGACACCATTCTCAGCAAAAGCTGACTGCAACCCACAAACTCCCCTCCCACGGTGTCCTTGCATTGGGCTGTGACCACTGCTAGGGGTGGTAACTCCCACCAGCTCCAGTGACCTTAATGACAAGACAGAGACCAGAGGAAGACCTTTGTATTTGACAATGGCTTCTCACCAGCGAAATTTTATACTGCAAATAAACTAAATGAGTCATCAAACAGCTTGAGTGAAGCTCTCTTAGTCTTCACCAAAGTGTTAATTCCACCTCTCCTCCAGTCTGTTGAGCCAGAATGTTTCTCCCTCCAGCCCTGCTCTGCTGTACACGTTCCAGAGAGGAACTGCAACATTAATTCTCCCCTCACCTCTTTCATGCCTTCAGCCAAATGTCCTCACCTTACCGTATGAGTCAGATTTCTGATTCTTTTCTTCCCGTGAAAGGGATTGAGCGGATAAACCCTCATTAATATTATAATTCTTATTAAGAATTCCTTGCTAATGAGAGATCTGCCAAACACATGACTAGACTAAATAGTACAGTGCTTTTTCTCAGCAGTACCTGTACTCTGAAGTTCTGATGTCCATCAATTATCCAAAGCACTAGTACAAATCTTCTGGCATGAACAGGCACAACCCCATTTCCACAGACTTCAGTAGACAGACAACTACATTGCCAAAATCCTGTCTTGGCTTCCTAGATCTGCTGCAAACTACTCATTTCTTGTTTTTTCCAGCCACAAACAGGCAGCTGCAGAAATCTACTGCTATTAGGATCTTCCCACAGAGCAGAAAGATGGGTGGGCAATCCTGCTCCACCTGCTGGGGAGCTGCCCCCCCCCCGCCATGAGCACTAAGCAGTCACACACACCATGGTAGTGACAGTGTGCTCCCACCAATCTTCCAGTGCATGACTAACGAAGCAAGGACGCTCTCCAGACGTCTGAGTGGTGCACGGAACTTTGAGCAGGCTCATGATGCTTTAGGTTCCCTGCATAACAGGCCTCACATCACTGACACGCAGCAACAGGGGCAGGTAAGTGCTGCTCCTTTTTGCCTTGCTTTTCCATGACAGCCTTTTAGATAAACAGTTCTCAGAATAAGGTTACAAGCTTATCAGAGATGATGGAGGCAGAACGCGGAAGCAAAACAATTCAGCCCAGTCATATCCATGCTGGCCCTCTCCAGGGATTCCGACTCTCCACACTGCATCTTGCACCTGCAAGCCCTAAGGTGCACAGAGCCAGGTCAGTGGGTCTGCAAGGAGCCAGGTCCGTGACTCCGCCGGCTGTGAGCATGCCTTCAGCTCCAGCATGAATGGGACAGCAGAGGTAAAGAAGTGCAACAGGGACTCTTCCAGCCAGAGGAAGTTGAATTCAACAAGGCACAAGCATTGCCAATTTTTAAGTGAGGAACTGCTTACAAAATCAACAGGAAGAATTGCCATAAAACTGACTGGAAATGGCCCTTACTCTGCACTTTTTACTCCAACCAACCTGGCTGCCACACTGCCTGAAACAGTGGATTATACTTTGTGTGTTATTGTGCTCCCAACCATTTGGTTTCCATGTTCCACCCGGCTGTATGCCGAGGTCTGCAGCCTCATCCCCCCTTTTGCCATCAGCCTGGCAGCCAATCTAGTGTTGACTGCACCCAATGGAGAGGCTGTCCAACGGCAAGGAAAGACGTCCACACAGTTCAATATATTCTTTGGCAGGAAACAGATTTAAAAGCAGCCTAAATTCAATTATTTGTGTAACTGGAATACCCTTGTTACAGAGCTTGTAACCACAGCAATCATTTAAACAAAGCTTTAAAGAAAATATTCCCTTGTTATTAAAATATTGATTCTAGATTCTGATTCAGTTCCTCAATCTTCCTCTTGTTTCTGATCTCCGAGGTGCTGTCTGCCTCCAGGTCTTAAAAATACATGGAAAAGGAAGAGCCACCAAGTATCCTCAACTAGTACTTGTGTCTTGTGCCGATAGAATGATGCTGCCTAGGATCAGGTTGTCATGTGGAGATTGGGAGGTTTGCAAACATTAGACAAGTAATCAGCTAGCAGGGGTGTTTCACAGAACAAGTCTCAGGCAATTAAACTGAGCCTACATTAATCACATTGCAAACACAAAGTATTACTTCAGTTGGAGCCGGATATTTAAAAGCTCAGGCACTGAAAAAAAACAAGAAAATTACGTAAAAAAGGCTGAAGTATTTGGCAATTGGCAATAGATATTAAGTTCCCTTGATATTATGGCCAGATTATCTTCTATCTCCGCAGACTCCATTCCACAGTTATGATTCTTGTATTAGTAAGAGTCATGCAGGCATCGCACAAAGGCAGCATTGATTTGTTATTCTGTAACTCTATCTAGATAACCAGGGAGAATTCTATTTTGAAAAGATCGAGCCGGAGCTTTTTACTTTTTTCAGCTGCCTATTAAATGAGTATGCAGCCAGGAAAATGGGACACAGAAATCGTAAGATGGATGTGATCTGCACCTGTGTTTTCCTCACAAGAAAACAAGTACAGTGCATGTTTAACAAAAGGGAGTAGCTTCAGGGTTACATTATATAATGGAGCTGAATGCAAACTCTTGAATATACAGCACTTCAGGGAGGTACGTTAGGAAAGGTACAAAAAGGAAAGTATTCTCTTCATCGGAGGAAGGAGAAAATTTCTTCTTGAAACATGACTTGAGAGTCCCTCCTGGATACCACCACACCACTGGTTTGGCTCTGCAAACTAGCCCATGTGAGCTTTGGATCAGGTGGTCTGTGGCTTAAGGACCTATACCAGCTGCTTTAGCTTCTCTCCACATCCCATTGATGTTGGTTAGACATCACTGAATGAAAAGCAAGTGTGCAGGAAGCTCAGTGACTAACAGATGTATTTAAGGCCAAAAAAATATTCATGTATCAAGTCAATGACAAAATACTGCAGCAGCAGCTGTTTCGGAAAGCAGGTTTTGTTTTATATGGCCAGGTTCAGAATGAACAGAAATTGCTTCACAGAATACTCTGTGTCAGAATAGAAATCAAATACAAATTTATCTGTGTGAAACCTGGACATGTATTTTTAGGTGCACACACCCACACACATGCAGCCTGAATAGTTCATTCCCCTCCTCTGACACAATCAGGGATGCCTTCAAGAGGAAAATGAGCCCAGGCATGCTCCTAACCCAATCTGCCTGTGCCACCCCTATTTTAACTACATACTGTATCGTGCAATGGCTTGAAAACCTGTTTATTTCCGTGACTTCTTCCTTCCTCTACATTCTCACAACGCTACTCAGTTTCCTTTAGCAATACAGTAACACCGCAGATCAAACCTGAAATTCTGCAGTTTAGTGCTCAGTACCAAAGACTGGAGTAATTAAAAGCTAGGGGAACAGTCTCCCCAAAATATTAGTTCTCATTTAGTTTTCCCTCATTGGCTTAAAGCTTAAACCATGACCTAAGATCCTTTCAGCAAAAAATCAATATGGAATCACTGCAGTCACTTGCAATTAGCTGATGGCAGCTTATTTACATTCCCATCTCATGAACAGATACTTGTATTTTAAGCAGCAGTTATCCAGAAGGCTTTTCACAATTAACATACAGGTTGTCAGTTTCAAGGTTATTCAAACCAGCCGCAGTAACTGCTTCTAAAATTAAACCCGCACAGCTACAGTGGGCTCTTTATAGAGTGTTTCCAAATCTCCAAATCCCACCTCATGTCTCCTGAGCTGTGGCACTCCTTCCCTCCGAGCAGTATTTGCTTTACTTTTTGTATGTCCAGATGGCCTTGATCACTTGCACCCTTCCTGAACTTCTCTGTGGGAACATGTAAAGGCTGAAAAATCATGCTATAAGCATGTGGAGCAAGGTTTGCTAAAATGGATGATTTCATGATTAGTTAAGACTGCTGAAAAACCTTAGACAGGACGCAAAGATTTGCAGCAGGCTTTCAGAGATGAAGTCATAATGTCACCGTGTGGGAAACCCTTTTGCCCTAGGTGCTACCCTGTTGTGTTCTCCCCTCCAGAAGCTCTTCTGGTATTTCAGAGGCTCCAGAGGACACGTTTCTATTAACAGACTCCACCAGAAGTGAAGGATTCAGCACTCCGTGCTCCATTCAGCCCCACAGGCAGGGCTGGCACAGCAGACAGGCGTTCCTGAAACTGCTCCTGCAGGATACACTGCACTACAGAAGGAGCTTTTCTGACGCCAACAAAGTGAACAGGACTTCAGTTTGGCAAGGTGACACATCACACACACCCCACCACTACCCCTGTAGTACAACAGTCTTCAAAATGACAATAAAGCTTCGCTTTAACTGACACCAAAAACCTGGTTTTACTGTGCCCTTTAAACTTAAGGCAAGTGGAGTAATTCTACTACTCCTGAGAACAGGGAAAGAAGAACCCACACCATTAGCTGTCTGGTATTTATTACTTTTTAATACAGAGAACTCACAACAAAATATTCTCTAACAACACACGTAAATGATATCATAACCAATTATTTTAATTTCATCAACATTCATTTGCTATGTACATATTCTTCCATCTGCAAAAGTGCAATCCAAGAATGTCTCAACAAGAAATTTTTATGGATAACTATACTTTTGAGGGGTTTTCTCACCAGTGGCCTTACAACATGTTTGTCCTTGGTTACTTGGTACAGCAAAATGAGGAATACATGGCGGGGGTGGGGGGGGAGGAAAAAAGAAAAAAATTGGGCTAGATGCCTCCCTTGTAGGAATATTCTTTATTTTTCTAAACTCATGAATACATTGCTCATTACTGGAGATGTTAAACGTAAATAGACTATAGGATAGTCTATGGTCTGGCTATAAAACACTGTCGTTTTAATGACTCTGCAGCATTAGACAGAACAATTTCAGGCTGTTCACGTTGGGAGATGTCAAATAACGTATCAGCATGTAAAAGATGTCCATTTTGTTAGTTATGGTTATCAAACTTTATTTGCAGACATCTTACTGATGGATTAAATCACTTTTACACATCCAAAATATGAAGTCTACCTAAATGCAAGCCTCTCCTATGGAAAGGAGAGTTAACTACTGGAAAGAAAAGCATTTGCACATGCAACTCCTATTCATATCACAAGGAGTATCGTGCACTTAGGAGTAGAATGAACCTCCAAATCCAGAGGACTGCATTTTCATTTACAAAACATATTTCAGGCAAATTTAATCTGACCATGGGCCAGCTTAAAAAGAACACACAGCATCAGAAAAATGAAAGATAACGAAGAATAAACTAGCCAAATAAGCAAAGCAAGCAGCTCCCTAGCTAGGGAGGTAATTTCCCTTATGATGATTTTATAAGCTCATGACTGCTTCCAGTGCTTGTCAAGACAGAAAGCAGAGCAACTGTGGTCTAATTTAACCGCCAAAGTAGCCATTAGGTCTCAAAGAAGTTGCATTTGCGCTTCTAACTTCTGCAAAGCCCGGGAAACTCTCATGGCCAAAGGTGAGGGCTGACTGCTTGACTGGAATCTATATGTTACAGAAAATACTGCATTTTGCAGTAACCCAAGAGCAGCTTTCAGTACCAACAAGAAGAAGGGAAAGCCTCTACAAATGAGGGATAATTTACTTTGGAGCGAACGTTCAGAGGAATCTTTCTGTAGCTCAGCTGGTTTCCACTGAGGATCATTTTTACAGTGCTATGTGTGCAACTAGTCTCCAGTTGAGGGATGTGTTTTATAAGAAAACAGGCATCTCCTCAAGCAGTAGATAAGACTCACTTAACAGAAGAATTAGAAGGAAAAGCTGGCAAATAACTAAATTGTTTTCTTAGGTAGATTTGTATGTAATTCCTTGTCAGTGTTAAGACTTTAAATGTGCTTTCCCCTTCCCATTTTCTCAGTCTGCTCCATTCCTGGTTTTGACTTGGATGTATTGTACAATCTCTCACACACTTGTTTTGAAAGCTGGCCATATTCCCTTTACTCCATATCTACTTGTTCTTGATTGTCACACATACAGGTCTAGAGAGGCATCCAAGAACTTAAAAGGCAGAATTATAAATTAAGCTACTCTAAGGGAAGCAAGCGAACAAGTATCTAGGACAACTCCAGATCCCACTTCTCCCCTACCACGTGCATTGTACAGTGACACCTCCCCTCACCACTGCACAAAAAACTGGGCACACAATGCCATGTATCCTATGTGGGAATTGACACCCCAGACTCACGACATGTGTGACTGGCACTCAACACTGAACCTACAGTAAGAGATGTATTCTTTAATTGTTCTCGTTACAGAAGCTTTGTCTTTGCTGCTTGATTTCAGGCCGCTGGGACAGCTGCTGTTGTCTGTCTGGTCTCATTCTCATGGTACTGCCAGGCAACACAACTCCAACCTTGTTAGCCACCCTAACTCCAGCAGATTGCTCAATGCACCATCAAAGCTGAAAGGCTCGTCCTTCTGGAGGAGTTAATCCAAATTATAATTTGACTGCTCTCCACAAGGGAAGTCTACACTGCACAGCTAATGAGGTTTTATCTGCTAGAAACCTTCTTCCTGCCCAGGTATGCCCAGGCCAGGTCCTGCTCCTATGGACAATGGTTACAGTGCTGGTCCCACTGCAGCTGTGCTTGGTGTAACTTTGTGGTAGCCACAAAAGGACAGGGTTAAAAGTCTCTCAAAGTCCTTCCCATAATTCTCCCAGAAGAAGAAACAGGTTTTCCCAAAACCGTTGCAAACAGGACAACTGCACAAAACCCCAAGAATGTGCTCCAGACCCAAAACCAAGCCCAGGAACACAGACAGAAGGAGAGGAGCACCAGTGGTGAAGGCTACCACAGCCTGCTAACACGGCTGTTCAGACCAGCACTGGGCCATATGAGCTAGGTGGCACCTAATGACATTGCCACTTGAACTAGCAGTAGGTCACCTGTGCCCACATAAGTGCTCTGTGCAGCTTGAGTATTACTTGAAGGGTAGCTAACGCTAAAAGGAGCTAATTCTGCAGTGAAGACAGCCAGTAAATAAAACTCTGAACTCAGCATTTTTACACACAAAGATTCTAATCTGGAAAAACAAAACATTTCAGAAGAAACAAAAAATAATCCCACCATGTAAACAGAAGCAAAACCCACACTTCTCAAGTGGACAAACACTTCATAAATACTATCGAGAAAAGCGAAAAAACCAAACGTCCCCTAAATCTCAACCGATTTGAGAAACCAAGCAAAAGATTAATGACCTATTTTAAAAAATTTATTTAAGGAAGGGAGAAATGGGAATCAAGAAACAACAGCTGCAGAGTCTACAGGGCCAAGCTCTCTGATACAAATTCACTGCTTAATGCAGTCTATTATGTACAGCACAGAGGCATGTAGAAAGTAAATATGCTAAGTTTGCTTTATTAAAACATCTCCGTGTTTTTAGATCCTAGACTGAACACAATTTTGAAAGACGAAGGTGCAGCAATTAATTGTTTTAAAAAGTGATGACATGTTTCGTACTCAGTACCTCTCAGCTCTCACAGGTCTGAGGGCCCAGATCCCACTTCATGGCTCTCCTTCCACACCAGTCACACCTGCCTGCAGCAGGCAGCAAAGCCTCAGCCCCAGCAGGCACATACAATCACATCCCCGCCAGCTCAGCCAGTTCCTTCCCTAAAACGTCTGTGAAGAAACACCTTTAAATAAAGCATTTTAAGATCTCCAGCTTGTTTTGTATGAGCAGATGACCCAGCTGGGCACGACAGCCCTGCTGGAAGCAGCACTACTGTCTGTGCTATAACTCAGTGAGGGCAATGTATGTCAAACACACATGGCAGGAAGATGCGATGCCAAAAGAATTCATTCAAGATTGCATTTTCTGGCACACATTTACATTCACTTGTCATGATACCTTAGTTTACCCCGGTCATGGGAAATCTGAAAGAATGCCTGCTGAGGGGACTGGCAACACAGGGCCAGCTCCTGCGCCCCTGGGAACCAATGCAAAAGGCTGAATGAATTCAATAGTAACCGAATCATTTCTTTCCAAGGACTTCCCATTTCCACCAAGCTGGAGGAACAACCCTACGCAATTACCCTTTTTCCAACTGGACATATTTCTCTGTCCTGTATGTCTCCCCACACCCTTCGTATAAACTGTATTACAACTATACAAAAAATAAACCCAAATCATTTTTAGCTGAACTTTACCCCACACATGGGATATACCGAAAGGCCATTAAATTGGCTTGCCTCCAACCTTCACAGAGATCTTGTCAGGAGGATTCTGGTTTTAACAACATGTATATATACATATTAATATGTACACTGACAAAGAAGCTGCTCTTTCAGTTAGAAAAGAAATTAGATTTCATCACAGAATGAATCCTATAAAAAGATATGTAATAAAGTTGAAATACCCATAAAATAGCTATTACTAAAGCAAAGCTTTCGTCAATAAGCCTCCAAAACTTTAAATGAAGAAAATGGCTTCACGAAGTGGTAGTCTAGATTTCCACAGTGAGGACACTGCTGGACGTTGCTGTATTCAGAGAAATACTGCATGCCAATCCGCACATCTATTACTGGCTTCCCACAGTGCTTACAGTTCAGTCGAGCCTATAAAAAACAAAGAAACAAATAAAAAAACTTTTTGAAATAATCACACTCCCCTCAGCTTCTCACCTCTGGAAAAGAAGGTGTCAGAGGCAGTCCCCTGTCCTCCTCAGCAGGAGAAGGGGTCAGTCAGGAAACTGGCAGTAATGGGATGTGCTGGTAAGGACATTCCTCACCTGGACTGGGAACTCTCAGGCACACACCATGCCTTTCAGATGAAAGACCACCACCAAATTCTGGGGAGTGGTTCACCTCCCACTCTGATGGAAGGTAGAGAGTATCAAGGTTTATTAATGCCAAATGATTGTTTTGTGCTGCCTAATCTCAGAATCAATTCCTCAATCCCCAGCACAAGAAGTGCTGTCTCAATAAGTCATTAACGAAGCCCCAAGGCAAAGAGAGAAATTTTATTTTTGTGCCATGCAATTCAACTGTTTAGGTTGACATTTGAACATAATCTGTCTACAAAATATATCAGCATTTTAATCTTTTGGCTTAACAAATGTATAACTCAATTTGCTTTATCAGCACAACATGGTATTGTGTCACTTTAGGTGTCTATTTAAACATTTATAATACATATCAGGTTATACAAACTAAACATCACTTCAACACACAAACTATTCCACAAAATCCAACTGAGAAAGAAGCAACATTAACTGGGTGGATATGAGAAATAATTCAAGGTCATAGGTGAGGACGGACAGAGCTATTAATATTCAGCTGTTACAAAAAAAGTGAGTCTTCAGAAGAAATCTAGCTGAGAAACACAGCCCATCTGATACAAAGAAAGCAACAGGCAGCATGAAAGCTCAGCAAGCCCTTTGGAACACTCAAGAGAAGCAGAAAGGATTTGAGACTGTAAAGGAGTTAAAGAGCAAAGGTGGCAAATGATCAGCGAGGGCCTGAGCTGGACTGTACTTTAACCTCACAGCCCAGTACACTAATGAAAGCTTCAGCTCTCCACTGAAAAGAACGAAAAGTATTGTCTTGATTTAAGGGATTTTCCTGGAGGAGAGGAGGAAATTATTGAAGTACTATCCCTGTTAAGACCAGACTCAAAAAGAAACAAATCAACAGCTTCACTGCCATCTGCTCTGCTTGAAAAGCAGAAATTTTAAGAAATACAATCTACTAGGTTATGAATTTTTATGGAATTCTTAACCAAAGTGTTATCTCCTTTACTACTGTCCAGCACATCAGCTAAGTATTTGTAATCTGACAATGGCTGCAGTTCATTATTCTACATGCAAATTGGTGATGTCGAATTAAATATTTTGAAGTAAGGCATGGAATTATTCAAAATAAAACCAGAAAGGCAATTTGGAATTATATTATATACCATATTTAAATGTCATTCCTCTGTATGCAGAGAATCATCTGTAACAATCACGGTGAAACAATAATGCTTATTATCTGGCAATCACAGTCACTGCAGCTAATGATTTTTTAGTCAGTTCTTATACCATGTACTGTCACACTGTCCATTAATCATGTAATTAAGGCTCTTGTATAATGAGCTCTTAAATCTTGTCTTGTATATTCAACAGAAGCAATTCAGATTTAAAGCTACTGACTTTTACAAAGGTAGCAAGTCAGTATCAGTGCTTTACCTTTAAAAGTTCCTATTTTTAAAAAAAAATTACAACCTCAAGAGACGCTAAATTTGGAGGTAATATCTCTGTCTGTAGTTATAATTGCTACCAATGTCACCTTAACCAGTAGCAGCAATACCACTTGTCTTTTGAGCAACACATTTTGGTAAGTACGTTAAATTTAAAAGAAACTGGCGTTTTGCACATTGACAAAATGGAATTTCAGCCGGCTTTAAAGTATGCATACTACCATGAAGTGATCCCAGTATGAATGGGTGCCTCTCTGCAAGGCTCCTGTCCCGACCTACTACCAGCACCTGTGTGTCCGAGCATCTGGAGTGGAGCACTGAGTCATTCCCAGACAAACGGTTTTTTCACAGCTGTCTACCCCTACCCGCACAGCGGAAGTGCTCTGTCCATCAGGTCAACAATTAATTCTCTGGAATGTCAACAATCCTGCTGTCTCAGGCACACGTCTACTTTGGAGTATCCCCAGGCCCTGGATCTCCCTCTCTCAAGGCACAGATTAGGTGAGCGTTTAACGAACACGAAGTTGCTTCAGGCTGTGGTGGGTGAGTACCATCACCAGGGTCAGCCACAACAAAGATTAAAGAGAGCTGAGTCATCTTCAAGCACAAAGACACTTTGGACCTTTCTGTTCTCTTGGCGCCTTTTTGCTACGATTATGATAAAACACAATTTATGAACTAAAAAACCCTGAAAACATGAAACATCTGCTCAAAATGGAACTATATCTGACACTAGTGATGCTAGTGATCAGGCATCAGATTTAATTACCAATGCATTTAAAGGGGGCTTTATTCAAAAACATAAATGTATTAACCACTGACCATTGCAATGACTTCAGTCTAGCTAAAGGCCATTGTACCTCTTAAAACACAGGGACAGAGACCTGTCAGCCCTCTTGTATTGCACTCACAGATACAGGCTGGAAAAGAAGGATGGAAGGAGGAAAGGGAGAAGAGACACACAATCTTGACTCTATCTAATCAGTTGGATTTTCACCTTATGAGTCTTACTTATGTATGGTACTAACCTGGCAACAGGGAGATGCTGCCAGAATATCGTAGGTGTACATAGTTCCCAGCTGATGCCAGCTTCCATCCCATCGGGACTTGCACTTAATGCAGATGATTTTGTGAACCCCTTCTAAGCAGTCTACACAAACAGCATAGAGGTGCATAAGCCTTCCTGTGGACAGAAAAGACACATCTTAAGGAGACAAGAAGATTAAAACAGACATTTTCTGCAATGTGGCATCTGACCCTTAGTAATACAAATCACACATTATTATTTTCTTTTCTTTATAAAGAGTGAATGATAAAGTAAAAAGTGCTCCTCTACAGGAAATACACAGGGCTTGACTGAAGCTATGCAGAACTTCAGAATTAGTCATCACCCTGCCCACTCTCCCTTACATCACTTGCTGGTAGATCTTAGCAAAATACTTTATAAAAAGAGTTGCTAAACCTCCAAGAAGAGATGCCAGGTTAAGCTGTACGATCAGCTGCTGTGTTTCCAAAACCAGAATTTTGCCCTAGCTTCATCCCCACCCGACATAAGAAGTGGAGAAGCACTGAAGCTTATTAGCAAACTCGGTACAGATTCATTTAACAACCTGCCAGTATCTTCCAGCAAAGAGGGAACCAAGGACCTAATACTCCCCACAGAAAAAAAGCAACAGTCAGAAGAGCAAATTTTTTTCATGTACTTTCTTCTGACTGTTCATTAACAACAAGTATATTTAAAAACATTATATATGGCACATACAAAGACTTTAGCACGCCATTCAGAACTATGAATATCTTGAACTCTATCATGACCTTAGGCTCTGTATGCACAATCACTTTCAAAATCTGAGTTACATTTATTTCCATAAAAAACAAGTGGCTCAGACTTGGAAATCAAATATTTTCACTACATACATGTGATTAAACTCACCAATGCAAAACCTGTGACCGACTTTCACAAAAAACCAAAAATTCCTACACAAATTACAAAGATCTGGCACCTAGATTATGCCTGACTTGTAGGGACTAAATTGATTTGTAATTTTATAGTCAGCTATTAGGAAGTGGCCTGACACCGAGTACTAATCCTGTAACATGCCAGATTTTGCACTGCTATGTAAGACAGAGCAAAGCAGTAGTGCAGTTACAGATCAGCAACAAAACAGGACTGTGTTTAACATGTGTTCACCTGGGATTGCAATTTGTGCTCTTTAGCATCAAAGCACTGAACACATCACAAACTGTAATTCAAAACACATACATCTTGTAACTCTTCTACATAAATGGGAACAAATTATTAATAATTTATGATTAGTCTATACTAGACACTTCCAAAATTAATAGTCTGTGTTTTTACTTGTTTTGGTTTTTACACCAACTATTTTTGAAAAACAAGAAAAAAACAGACCCTGCTTAAAACATACATACAAAATAAACTTGCTAGTATGAGCTGGTAAAAATTGAGTTATTCTACACTGGTAGGTTCAGCTCTAGAGAACACAATGGGATGAAACTAAAGTGCAAATATAATGAGCTATGTTCATAAAGTGAACACTTGAGATTGGTGATGTTCAAACAACTCCATGCAGAGAAGTTGTGTTGTGCAGAAAGATACATAACTTTCCCCATCTGAAGTTCTGCACTGTTTCCGCACTTTAAAATACTACATTTCCCCACCATTTAATTTTCAGGATACTTTTTGTATAGGAAACGAGGCATCTGGTATCTTAAATATGCCTGAAGTAAAATAAGTGATTTTCTGTACTGAAAAGAAAATAACAGCCTGGAATAGCACCTTACAGCTTAACTTCATTTCAAAGTGTACTTCTCGTAATAAACCATTTTAACCAGGACAAGGAAGCAAAAATTTTAGCAATTAATTATTCACAGCAACTTGTCTGAATAAGTTTCTCAGATATATCATCCAACAATTAAGAAGCAATTAAGTAAAAAAAAAAAAAATTTCACAGTTTCATTCTTAGTGACAAATGTTAACGATGAGTTCCACTAATACTAAACCAGCCTTTTGTACCGATAAAATCACAAGCACATTGTGTGACTCCCCACCAAAGCAAATAAGCATAGTTATCTCACATACATATATTCTGTTTATTCTAGAACTTTTCTGGCTTATATATTTGCCTATCGCTTTTTCTCCTTAAAATACATTAGGCAAGACAGAAACAATAATGTTAGCGTGAATACAGTTTAGTGACTTAGTGCACAGTGATTTAAGGAAAGAAAAAAAATAAAATACAAGGTTTACTGAGCGAAGGTATGTTACATAACACATATTATGACCATGCATGGGATACAACGTATTTTATTGAAAGGTGAGAAACTTTAATGTTAAAATACCTCTGGTTAATCCCTTACCAACACATTTTTCAACATATAATTCTATGCTTTTGACCACCAGACTACGAATACTTTCTCTGACTTATTTTAGCCATGCGGGCTGCCAGCAGGCTGCAGGACAGGCACGTCTACCCAGGTACCACCCTGATCGCTTAAGTCTAGGCCATAGCTTTCAGGAAGAGCTAAAGCTCATGCTGGCCCACATTCATTTGTTTCTCTAGGAGGAAAAAAGAAACACACGCCTTGGTCTCAACTCATCTGAGAGCTAGGACATGATCAAGACACAGCTCAAGCACATGCAAGTTTGGAAATAAGTCTAAAACCTTCACTACTACCCTGCTGCTTTAACAGAGCGTATTAAAAGCTTACTCTTACTACATCCAACCTCTCCAGGTCTGTGTTAACGTAGGCTAGACTACAGTCTTTTCCATATTTAAAAAATAATACTTTGGTATAAAACAAAACTGATACTCTCTAGTCGGAAAGCAGATGAGAGGTACCTCACCCTCATTAGTGGTACAAATACAGCTTTCACCCAGGCTGCAGCACAGCATGCTTAAATTTAAAAAGTTGCTTAAAAGGTTGATGTGTATCTTAGAGTAAGGCTCACAAGAGATAAACGAGCATGCACATGCTCCAGAACAGATTGGCTGGAAAACCTTCCCATGGTCTACCTAGAAATCGGATGAGAACTTGTTTAGTTGTAAGCCCAAACACAAGGCATGGATCTTTCTATACAGAACTTTTTGTAATTCCTTCTAAGTGTTTCAATCTGATCCACGTGAGTATTTTGGACATTACTTCAAGCTTTACAGAACTGCTTAAAAATGCAGAGTCGGGATGAAAATCTATAATGGAAGGGACAGGGCACAGAAGGCAGTTCCACCATTTACTGAAACCTAGCACGACTGACAGACAACCTGTACCTTGAAGGTGACAGGGAACATCATATTCAATCTCATCATGTCTCGATGGGCTAAGGAACAGGGTCCCATCCACCAGCGGAAACTGTTCAAACACTGGCAGCGCCCTGTGGCACAGAGCACAGTTTACAACGTTCCTGTGGCTGGCACTGAGAGCAGCAAGGATGAACTTCCGAAGGTCCTCCCCTTGGCCCACCTGGGCATCGTCTTCCATCCGCACATGGAACGTATTCAATTTATGCCTGGGGATGTGAGTGAGCAGCTCAGATAGATCGAGCCTTCTCAGAAACTGCACCGGGGTATCGAAGTGTCCTGATCTATGTGCTTGCAAGCCAGCTGCCCCATAATCAAAATGTGCATTCCTGAACATGCCCCCACCAGTCATGTTCTTCTTATGGGGCTCCAGGTGAATGGCATTCTTCAAAAACTCTCCCAAGTATCGCGAGGAACGAGGGCCACTGAAATGCGTAGGGGCGAGGATAGAGTAGCCAGTGGGTGGGGACTGGCCAGGAGAGACACAAGGCGAGCGAACAGCATAGCTGCCGCTCATGACACCCTTCTCCTGGGAGTTCTGCCTGTCCATAGAGTGCCTTCGCTGGAGGTCATTACTCAAGCCTTTCTGCGGCTTGTTGGCCGGCCTGCCTTTTTTGGCCTCCTCTGCTGACTCTGTCATGGACCTTCCCGTACTCTTCTCCAACACTGATTTCTTCTTCTTGTCATCCTGCATTCGCTTCACCTGGTACCAGTCCGTGTCCTTCTTTAAATGACCCTGCCCACACCGACAGGAGCAAAACCGAAAAGCCAGGTCGTATCCCTTCTTGGTCCACATGTTTTGGCGACACTGCTTTTCGTTCCAGCTCCTGGCTCTGCCAATGCAATTGAACTGGACGAGGATGCTGCTTTCCCACTCGTAGAAGCACTGAAGGTGCATCCAAGTGCTGTACGGACAATGCTCGTTGTTGCATATAACCTTCTGGTAGTCATCCTTCTCCAGGTCCACTGGCCTTCCAAAGCTACAGATCAGTGGAGTAGCACAAGGGGCTTCTGCGGAAGTAAAACAGATACATTAATAACTTAATGGCCCACTTATTGCAGTACTTTCTTTAAACACTGTGACAAACACACGCAAGCTCTCGCTAACAACCTCTATTACTAAAGGGCCACAAGCACTAGCTCTGGGTCAGTGCAAAACGCAGTATTTGCCAAAAAGAGATAAGCATGTCAAAGGAGATAAGGAAATGCACAAATAAAAAAACATAATAACATTACAGTCTGTTTAATATTCAAAACCAAAGCACCTCAGAGGCATTAGCCCTCCTCAAGCGTTTGCGGATACCGTTGCAAGGCCTTAAGAAGCAAGGAGAAAGCTTTATGAATGTTTCTGGAGGGCTGCTTTGAAGCCTGAGAGGCAACATGGGGAGAACACACAGAGATGTCTGTTTGAAAAACAAGTAAGCAATACAGCCCAGCTTCGCAATCATGGGGAGAGGCAGGAATTGATCTTTTCCTTGGGACTGAGCAAGAGACAACAGCTAGGGAGAGAAGGAGGAAGCAGAGCACTTTGAAAAGCAAGACAAGCAGCTCACGTTCCTAGTACAGAAACGAGGGCTTTCATCACATTGCTTAGGCAAATACAGACTATATCACCACCACTGACCTTCTGGATAGCTAAATTTCACAAACCAAACAGTTCTGCAGCACAGACAGGTGACAAAATCCAAATGCAACACAGTATTTTATCAGCAAAGTAGCAGCTTTGCTACATCCTTGAGCAAAGAACAGTTTACTTCAATTATCTCCCGGCAACAATATCAGCTTCTGCACAAAAAAAAATGCTCTACAATAGAATGTTCTGCATTTATGAACCAATGACATTTTCTGGTTTCTCACCAAAGTACCACAAACTACATATGACCCCCACTGCTGGCTGCTCTGTTGCAGCTGGGAGGCTCAAAAGGGATTGGAAATTTTCTACTAGAGTTTTTGTAAGAATTTTTTAGATGCTTACTCTAGTATTACAAATATTTCTTCTCTGTATTTCTGTCTTCCTAATTCTTCCACTTCCCCAGAAAGTACTGCTCCAACAGGGCTGTCAGGCTGCCTTTTAACCTCTGTATAGCTGCTTTCAAATATTAGCAGGCTTCTTCAGGGTCTTCTGTGGTCAAGTGCTGCCTCACCCCATTTAAAACACAGCAATCAGCTTCCTGAAGTTCCCCAGTCTCAGCCAGAGCCCTGAGACTTACGGCAGAGGTGCACAGGGCCTTGAGGAGAGAGACTGCCATCATTGAAGTTTTTTCCCCTTAGGACTTTAAATTTCTATCTGATGAGCAGGTCAAAAAAATACCACTCAGCTGCATTGCTTTTAATCCCATTCTTACCACTGCTTGCATAAATAACATAATTTGGAGTAGAATGAGAGGTTTTATGCTTCCACATGTACTTTGACTCCGACTCTCAGTAAGAGACACACTATCCATCATCACCTGTCCTACAGCAGCAATACACAAATCAGATGAGCTACAAGAACAGACCTTTGCCATCATAGTGTTTTTGCCCCTTCCCAGCAAGTTTTTGGAAACGGCTATAAACAAACAAAATCTTCAAGGCTACCTTCAGTAAATTCAAGATTATTGTAGCTCTTAAAACTTACTTACACAGAAGAAACAGGCACAAATAGCACAGAAAAACTCTCCTGAGCCATTCCCTGGAAGACGCCACATCCTTCACTTCATTTCTCTGTTTCTAATGCCAGAAGTGGCACACTTACAAGAAGAATTCTTCTGCAATGCCTTTCCTTCAGGGAGTGGCCTATAAATTGCAAGCAAAACACATTCCCAAAAGCTTTCCTTTAAAGAAGACAAAGTCTATTTCATTTCAAAATATGGACTTTTCCATCATTAAAAACAAATTCCCTAATTGAAGAGAACAGAGATGAGAGGCTTTCCCTAGAGACTCTTTGGAAATTCCCTCTATACACCTGACAAATATATTGTTATTGGTTGTCTTGCTTCTCTGAGAAGTTCACTAAGAACATGCAAGTTTTGAGATGTCTTTGAGAAGCAACAATTTTATTGGCTACCAGTGACTAATTTTTCTCCACTCTTTTACTATGTACTATTGAGTATAATGTTGCTGGCCAAGAGCAGAAGTGAGTGATAACTTACCTGCTCTAAAACAAAATCTGTCGGTTTACCAGTTCAGAGAGTTCTCCCACCCATTCTCCCAGACTTTGATTCAAGTCACACTACCACAGCAAGCACCTCTGCAAAGTTTTCCTTCGTTGTCAGTCTTTCTTTCATCATATTTAAGGCCGGAAAGTATAGCCCACAATTATAGCATCCTTACACAATTTCCCTCAGAGAAGCCAGTTAAACTGAACCCATGAAAGGCAAATCGTCAGAAGTCATATGTGAGGGAAGGTACCAGAGGCACCAGTATGAACAATTCTCACTTATGCATTTCCTGTATTCATCTATTTTGGTACACATTCCTTTCCACCACTGCAAGAAGGCAGCAAAAAAAAGAACATGCCAAAAATCCACTTATGCTTTCACTGTGTTTCAGAGAGTAAATGTTCTAACACTTGCAGGTATAATTATAGCTGACAGCCGAGAAAGTACTACATAGACAAGTCTAGAATTGAATAAAGACACTATACTTGTTCATCCATACTGGCATAGTTAACTGACTAAAAAAGGAAAGTGTTTCCTTGATTAGCCTTTGAACACTTTTTTGAGTTTGCATGCAAAAACATATGATCTCTAGCCCCCTGAGAAGTTTACAGACTCATCACTATGTGGACAAAAATTGAAATTAATAAAATAAGTGACTGAAATACAAAAACCATCACCACAGCCCATGTATTCCACAGAATATGTCTGCAATTACTTAATTATGATCACGTACTGGGTGTCTAGAGGCTAAAATAAAGGCGACTTTCAACAGACTTTTTTCCCCCCTTTTCCTAGGCGGTCAATAGAAGTACTGTGGAATGAGATCTTCTCCAGTTTCTCCTTAAGAACTTACAGCTGTCAGATTACCTGAGGGACTTCCCACACAGCATAACTGTGGGCACGAAAAGGCAAAGCTGCAAGTTCTGGACAGCGATGTCTTCTTCAACATTGAAGTTAACCAGAGGATTTCAAAGTTTTCACACATTCCCTCATCTGGTCTTCTACCTACACAGTGTGACTTAGCTGGGCATATAATCACCACAGCAAAAGCCTGTCTAGAGCAGCTGGAAGACAGCAACAGAATTAACAAAAGCCTTCCCTCACGCAAAAGACTCCAATGAACTGTTAAATGGCGGCACTTGAGATTGCTTTGGAAAACATCATTGCCAAGAGGAGAAGCTGGTCTCTACTCACCTGTTCTGGAGACATATCTGACATTTCACCAGTGTCACTGTAGCTGCACAGGAAATACTCCAGAAAACTAACAGGTCTAGGTCTCTCTGCCATGTTGCAAAGCTCCACAGCACGGGTTACGCCAGGCTAGTCAAAGCACCTGCTTTTACTGATACAGGTTTGATATTATCAAGCCTGCTCGTTTGGAGAAGGCCTTGATTAAACTGCTGCAGCATTTCCACAACAGAAACTCACAAGCCCAGCATGGCTAATTTAAGTTGTCTCGGTAGAAACTTCTACCGCTTCTGCAGTTTTCCTGTATTAATGAAAGCAGAAAACTCCACTGCCTGAAAAGCATACAAAAACCTCAAGCCACCACTTGGTTTTGACTAACATTTCAAATTCCAGCAGGTGTATCTGTATAAAACAGACTGTGCAGGACCAAACATCCCTTGCAGATTTCTCTGTACCCGTGTCTCCTGCCAAACATAACCATGCCACATGTTCCTGCATAAAGAATAAATGAGAAACAGAAAACAGCAATTTTTGTGCCATTTTCCCAGGTCATGGCAACAGATACGCCTTAGGAGCAAAAGAGACGGCATTCAGATCAGTATGGGAGCCCCATTTTAGGTAATGTGAAGAGCTCTTCCCATCAATTCACACCCTCGAAAGTGGCCTGGGTTATTTCATCACCATTTTATAAATGAGACAGAGCACTTTTTTCAGTATTATGAAACTTTAAAAATTCTTGTTATCAAGCCCTTGTTCTTCCCATAATTAGAAATGCATTTTGAGATATTCTTCAAAAAGCCAGAACTAGAATCATTGTCCTAATGTTTTATGACGACAGTGTTAACGAATACTTGCAAGAGAGATTATGATGGGAAGTAAAGAGAAATTACATGGCCAAACTGCCCATCCACACCTGTAGCCCCAAGATGGTTTGTCACCTAAATATAATTCGCTTCCAAGTAGCTAACAGCTCAACAGGTTTCTTGTTTCCAAAGCTATGAAACTGAACTTCAGGGAAAATGAAAGATTACATGGTATCAGAGCAACATCCATTCTCCCAGCAGCCTCTTTCAAAAGAATGCCGAAATAACAATAAAAGAATTTCTATTTAATTCTCAGCTTCAAGATGGGTTTCACAGCCTAAGAAAACAAAACAAGACAGCGTGCAGTCTTGTGTAGCAGAACAGCTTCAACGTAGGTTGTCAAGTTGCAACTACAAGCGCGTGCTGCTTCTTTCAAGACGTTATGTTTCCACATAAAAAAATAAATGTTTTCTCATATTCCTCTCTTGTGATTTGGAACAGTGATTCTGAAAATAGTTTGAAGGAGCAGTACATAAATGTCTTCTAAAACAACACACAATATTCCAAACACAGATATATTTGTGCAAAGATAGCTCACTGTTTAAACAAGATTGTGTTTTATGTATGACAGAGCCACCATAAAATTAACTTTTCTTTCAAAAATAAGAATATGACAGAAGACTGCAAGGAAGCTGGACTGGGTTGTTTGGCTTGCTCTCAGTTTTTCTGTTCAGGTTTATAAACATCCTGTGCCAAGAATAGGAATAGAAACGGAACATCTGAGAAATACCTCTTTCAACAAAAAAAAAATCCTCCCACATGAACTGGTTCTACCTTTTAATAAAAAAAAGAAAGGCAGTATATGAAGACCATCATTCCCATTTTACGAACCAAATGAAAGCAGCAGAACAGCTGTCAGAGGAACTTCCCTCTGGTGAAGTATATTAAGGAGAATGTTGTTTACTTGTGTTTACACACCCATCATAAAACCAAAGATGCACCCAGCAAGCCAAATGCAATGATTCCATGGCTTCAGTTTCGTGACTGCTCTCATTTGTTCCAAGTCCTCAATGCAGATGCCTAAAGCAAAATTCGCTCTTCCCCTGCTACGCTCCCACATTATCCATTGTGCTAAGCACCAGAGTTTTTCAGTCAGTGGACAGAAACAGATAATTATTTCCCATACTCGTCAGCATAGGTTTCAGCTCACTGCACAGATTTGCCATCTCTGGTAAAACTCGAGGGAGGTGTTAAACATGTGAGGCTGGGGGCAGAGCAGAGGGAAGTGCGGTGGCGGCTGGAAGAGACAGCCCTACTGTCATCTTAAAACAACTGTCAGGCAACAGTAGGTTGTTATGGATCTGGAAAAAGAAATTATCCCCAAAAAAAGGGTAAGGTCTTGGCACTAGATGGGTTGCAAGACACTTACTATGGCTTGCTCTTGGTCTACTGTTACTCTAGCATCTCTTCATCTATGCCAAGGACACGCTAGCTGCCAGCACATTACCTAGGCCAGAAGGGTTCCTGTGGGACACTTACCTTGCAAACCAAGCACTTTAACCTCTGCCCTGCTTTCCCATGAACACTGCTCTCTTCACAACCTTACACAGCTAGGAATTGTTCACCCTGCCAGCCTGAACCAGAGCTGAGTCATTCCTATGGAAGACTACTCCCTACCAACCACCTGCATGAATCTTCTAAATTTCGTCTGCCATCAGCATAGCTTTATTTTAATTGAAGTCATACAATATTACTGCACTAACACTGTAATGCAGCTGTGGAAAATAAACCACCACCACAACAACAAAACAGACAGAAGAGAAAACTTGAATTAAGTGTCCCATGTATTTGCTTTGTTGAACCTTGTAATACAATCTAATATTCCAAAGATTACCAAGACATGACAAAATGGTATTGTCATACTCATAACTGGTTAAACAGTACAAATAATAGGGCAATACAGAAATGATCGGCCACCTTCCTAAGAGCCTAACTGCAGCAGAAGAGTGCAATGAGAAAAAATGTTTCACAAGTTGATCCAAAAGGCAGGCTTGGACCTTCAGTGCAGCAACAACAGCAAACAGCTGACAAACAGTAGAGAAGTCTTTCAAAACAGCTCGGCTTGGGGCTTATACTGGTAACACTCACTGATGATGACTGATAGCTCTTCAAAACTTCTTAAGCAATCTTTGCCGAACGATCAAGATGAAAGCTTCCAGGAGGATTCTCCAGGAGGGAAGGGAAAAAAATAAGACAGCAGTACCTGGTAAGCCACCCTTAACGCAGGCTTTCTTTTGTGCCCTAAGACTCCCTCACGCTCTTGGAAAGAGCAGCCGAGGCCAGCAGTCCATTCTCAGTGAGCAACAGACAGAGCCACTGCCATTGCAATGAGGAGCTGTCTGGAGCCAGTCTGGCTGATAGCTTTACATCTATTATGCACCTACATATTGACATTGTCAATAGGTGCCAGGAGCTCAATCCTGCCCCCAAGGACCTCACAGCTGCAGGCAATACCTCCTCTTAGAAGGGATTTAAGGAGAACAAAGCCCTAAGCAGCCTAGTTCCCTCACATGCTTTACCCCATGTGCAAGATGTCACTAATTCTATAAAGCAAGTAGTAACATGAAGTGATCAATTTCCCCTAGGAAAGATTTCAGGTGATTTGGAGCCGCTAAACCCTGGTTCAGCTGAGAATTCAGGCGATGGGACTCTCAGAGGGCTCAATAGCTGCTAGAATCATCTCCATGCACTTCACTTATGCTAACTTCACACTTGACCTCCAAGGCAAGCTCTTCACAATAAAAAAAAAAATTAAAAAAAAAAAAGCACCTAGAAACTTCACAGCAGCAGGAAGATACCATGGAAATCATGAAGGCTTAACTCATACCTGCCACATTAACACCTTCTAACAGCACAGTCTGAGCTAATGCCTGTTTATGAAATCAGCAACTAGCATGTGATAGAGTTATCTGCAGCTCTCACTCAACCACCCACTCCCAGCTCAACCATCACCTCACCAAAGGAAGGCAGAAAATCGAGATTGAAACTGTACAAACTAGGGAAGATAGGCACTTACATGTGCACAATCATTTTGTGGCTTGTTTACACAGCCATCTGTGCTCCAAGCTGAACCTACTGCCTACGCTGCTGAAACCCAACATGAGAATTCACATGGTCTTGTAGAAACCACCATAATCTGTACAATTATCATCTGGCCAACTTAGTCAGTTTCTTTCCATTTAATACATGTTGTCCAAATACAGAAAACAACTCCATCACCAGCTTTGGCTTTTGCTTGGGATGTACAGACCCTCTCTGTATAGAAGAAATCTTGCCCTGGCTTGTGCTGTAACACCTGAATCCAACTGGAAATACTCCCAGAGAACAGAGTAAGCATCTACCTGTATCAGTACCAGGACAACTATGCACCCCCAATACTCCCATGTGAACTCTGAATTGGTTTAACCAGGTCAGAAAACAATTGGTTCTCCGTCCCATAAGCAATCATGCCCCAGCTAGGAAGATTCCTCAGCATTGTGTGGATTTTTCTGATGACTTCTATCAGGGTGAATGCAGAGATTAGTTACTATCTCAAGACTGGTAGGCCTTAATGTGTTTTGAACACTGGCTGTTGCTTAGTCTGCACATGAACTGTCCCCACAGAAAAGCACTTGCACCATGAAATCCTCTCACTTTAGCCTTCCAAGAGCTTTTAATAACTTGAACTGCTACAGAGAACTAACCTCGGTGCTTCAAGAAACAGTCAGTCATTCTAATAATAACTAAAGCAGACTCTACCGCACCTGCCCTAGCAAGCTTTCAGTGGCAAACTCCAACTCATGCTGGAAATAGAGATAACTGTGGCATGCAGTAGATGCCCTACTGCCAAGCACAGATGTAAACACTGCAGGCTGGACTTGCTCAGACTGAGAGCCAGCTAGCCACCAGACTAAAAAAGCACAAGGTGGCAAGAGAGAAAGGAAAACAGGTTGAATGAAGTGGTATCAGCACCTCTCACAGTTTCAAATCTAGGGATATTTGTGTCATCGGTCTAGCCTTCCCAAGTTTCAGTGTGACAGACTGTATTTTATTTTCCGTGCTAAAGGCTAAAGAAGCTGGTAGAAACTCAGCAGGAAACAGGAGATGCAGTACCCAGCACCTCTGCAAGACAGCGGCTTCTGAGTGAGGAGCTGTTGGTTCCCACAGCCATCTCCCTCACGATGCCACGCTGGCTCCCAGCCCTGTCATGTACCATCTCTGGCAGCTATGTGGCATGCAGAGACCTCAGCTGCACACTGCTCCCACAATGGGTATCGGCAGTGCAGAAGTGGAGATGGGCAGTGCCAGGCACACTCAATAGCCAGGCTCCAATAGAAGCCACCTCCTTTCCCAGAAGGCATCCAAGACAGGAACAACAGCAATATCCCTCTCAAGCCCAGGAAGGAGGACTGATAGACTCCAAGAGGCAGAGAGAAAGACATAAAGGTTGAAGTGAATGGTCTCAAGATAAATGTCACTAAAGCCTACCAGGAAATGCCAGTGCTCCACTCGAAATCCCACAAGCTTTCAAAATGGAATTACCCACTCCAGTGACTAGATTACTGCTTCAAGAGGCCTCTTTGAAATTATTTGAATTTCTATCAAAACAGTTTAAAGAAAGCCCATGCCCTACCAATCCTGTTATAATTTAGACACCTTGAAGATTAGCTGTAGTATTTTACCCTGAGCTGAATGCAAGGTTTTCCTCTGTTTTTTTCCCTCACACATGCTGCAGGAAGAAAATCAGAGAAGGATGGACGTCTGCCAGCCATGACAGTACTTTAATATCAAAGGATGTCTCAATATGCAAGGCTGTAAGCAAGGCTGAAGAAAACCTACAAATGTCTCCAAGGACTAGAAATCATTTTGTCACTACTTGTTAGATCACGGGGAGTAAGATATGGGATGAGTACAGACAAAGCAAAGCAATCAGCTAAAAAACTGTATTTCCTTGTATGAAACAGAGCAAACATCAAGCCTAAACCTTACTCGTGAAACCACTACACCTGAGCAATAACTAATTACATGAACACAGAATGCTGTCAGGGCACCGATAACCATTTTGATAGCAAATAACTCCAAAAACCCAAACTTCAATGGGTGTGTACTTGCTTGCGTGAAAGGATAATATTTATTTTACTCAGTAACACCATGAACATGATTCCATTTGCAAAGATTTGCAGAACATGAACTGCATTTGCTACCAAAGCATGTAACTGCATAGTTTTAAAAATCCTAAAGCTAACATGAAAGTCCTTTTGAACTTGATTTGCATTGATAGAGACAGCGAAATCTGCATTCAATTGATTTCTGCAGTTTGAAGAACACAATGGTATTATGAGGCAAAATGATTTCCCCTTAGTAAATTAATAGGTATTAAATTTTGTAGTCACTGCAACAGAAAAGAAACTTAATTTTCCAGGTGGTCTCACTGATACCAATGGGACTCCCTCAGGCTAAATAATCAGAAGGTGCCAATACTGAACATCACCAGAGTGCCAAACTGGAACAGGATGTTATATGCAGCAGGGAACATTTGACAGCAATTTAATCCAGGCTTAAATACTACAACAATTCATTTTCCAAAAACACGTTTTTAAATTAAACATTGCATTGATGAATTTTCTGTCCCTCTTTAACTATCCCACATCCAGGATATATATATATATTTTTTTTTTTTTTTTAGTCAATCATAATTGTTGGCCATTCAACACATTCATTAGTCACTGTTGTGCTTACTGATTTCTCTCTCCATACGCTTCCTACATTAGCATTTTTATTTGAAAGTAAATCAGTCTTACAAATTTGTGAAATCCAGGTGAAGTTTTCAAAAGCACACAAATCTGACTGCCAGCAGCTCCACCTGCCAACCCACCAACTCGCCAGCTCTGCCACTTGTGCAGTTTAAGGGCTCACCTAAGGCGAGGGGAAAAAAAAAAAAGATCTTAAAACAGGTGGCCAGTACAATGTAGGACAGTGATTTAGAGACAGTTATGCTGTGGGGATTTTTTTGGTTTAATTTGGCTGGCTTTCATGAATTCCATGTTAAAGGGAAAAAGCATAGCTAAGGACACAGCTTTTTCTTTTCTCTAGTCTTCTCACAGCACCAGTGCCGGAGAGAACAGAGTGACAAAGACAAGGAGATGAAGCAGCAAGATTTTAAGATAGAGACCACTAAGCCAAAGAAGAGGACTTGGCTCTACTGGACAATGAGATGAAGAATGGAAACAGGTCAAAGAAAATGGATAGAATAAGGAATTTTAGAGTCAGAAACAACTGTATGTCGAGACTAGAGCAAGACGTTTAGAGGATAAAGGGATAAAACAGCTGGAGCAGAGTTTGAAAGCGTCCAGCCTCAGCAAGGCAGAGGCAGAATAGGAATTTGCTCCTCAGAGCCTCAGATCTAAAAGTAAACCCCGTGGATTTTCCTCTTCTGATGATCAGGGCAAAGTATCCACAAAATGTTACATTCTCTTCTGTCCGCAGATGATGGTAACCAACTACTGCCATCAGGAATACTGCCATCAATGGGGTAAGTGCAAAATCCCATGCAGCTGCTAGTATAATTTTACGTGATGACAGCTCAGATTTTATGAAAAGTAACCCAGAAAACTAGCTAGAAAATTAGAAAATTAAAACTTTTTTAGAAACATCTTTCAATCACTCTGACGACAGGTAACCTAAGAAACGAGGCTTTCTGTGCCGTCACATCTCAGTTTCCCTGTGCACTGTGATACTGTTAAACTAGTCCACCCACACCCCATATCCCCCTCTCCATGACCTGTGCATCACTTAGTGCGGAAAATGGATGGACTTTGGTCAAGAAAGATTAATCTGTCATATGGTCTGATGGAAGAGATAGGAATGGAGGACATAGCCAGAGAATGTGAATCCCCCTTGTAGGGAGATCATCATCTCAATACCTGCTGAGAAATTAAGAGTGCAAGGTGAGAAAAGCCATCACATCTGGTCAGTGGTTATGCTCTCTGCCTTTCTGATTCCCCTGTGGGAGCCTAGAACCCTTCAAGCACAGTTTGAGCTCTGAACACGCAAAAATTGAAACACCACCAAAAAAACAATAAACAAATGCCCTCATGGGGCAGGAGAAAAGTCTGCTGACATTTCTCAGTCATCATACCAAAAACTGACTGATAGTTTAAGGGGAAAATTGTGCGATTGAGGCAAAATTTATCAAAATGTAAAAGTGAACAAGAACTTTCCACATAAAGGGATGCTGTAATGGCAGTTCCTTATCATATGGCACAGGTAGTCAGGGCTGCACAGAGAAGCCCAGAGGAAATTAAAAATCCTATTTCATTATGCCACATAGGAGAGGGGCAGAAACAATACACGGACCACATAATGAACTGGGAAGACTTAAAAAAACCCCACATCTGAATCACTATCTCGTCATGAGTGAAGCAGGGTCCTGATGTGACTGCATAATTAGACCATCATACTGACATCACGATGCAAAGCCAAGGTCTGCACGCACATTTCCAACTGTTAAATCTGCTGCTTTCATCTCTGCATACTTCTGTCTTGTCACATTAATGAAAGAAAACAGGTTATGTCATTATGATCGTCCACCAGTTTTCCAGGGTACAGGTAGAGTAGGAGAGCAGTGATACCATACACACACAAATTACGCTAGAGCACCTAATAGGGAGGGAGAAGGGAGAGGGAAGAGGGGAGAGGGGAGAGCCCAAGGTCTCACAGGACCAGTGAGCCTGGGCAGCACGAGTCACAGCATGCAGCTGCATGGTCCAAAAGCAGCACAGCTAGGAGCTTCCCTGCACCCAGCAGACTTAATCCACAACCCAGAGAGTCTCCCACAAACAGTCGAGACTGGACTGTGTACAGCAGAAGTCTATTAACCCCACCTCTCACTGCAGCAGGCCACATCCTCCATAAACTGCTTAGTGATCAAGCAACCCTCAAGTGCACAGCCTCTTACAAATGTCTGGAGTCTAGTAATGGGCTAGTTGCCTGCAGGGCCATGGCTACACTACAGAGCTTCATTTCACATTCACTGGGTTTGAAGACTTGGGGCAATCCGTTACCATTGTCTAATCTTTTCCCTGCACAAGAGCCAGATTCCTAATTCTGCAGCACAACCTGAACCAAGACTGTTGAAAGCTTTGCACTTACCAGTGAGAATACAATTTACGAAACTTACAGCTCAGGATTATCTGATGGGCAGTAGACAGCGTAAAATAAAGCTAGCAACCACATCTACCCCTATAGCCTTTATGATTATCTGAAAAGAAAGGTATGTCGAGATGCAATGATCCTGTCAAGGCAAAGATCAGGTGTGCTGACCAGGCACTGTACAGCAAATGTTGAAGCCAAGGTTGTATCTCTGTTGTGAGGGGGTAAAAAAAGGGGAAGTGAGGGATTTGGTCAAAGCGTCAAGGGATGTTTCTGATCACTGAAGTCATATGGAAGCAGGGAGAGAGAGAATAAAGGAGCACCTCAGGTTAGATCTCAGGAAGGCAGCCTCAACTTCTGAGGAAGCTGGCCAGCACAGGGGAAGGATGTGTCAAGCACGTGGGACACACAGTCTTATAGCTGAAGAAGACTGACAACCTGTCCAGCTAGGAGCTATACCATTACCAGCATTCACTGGCATCATCTCCTGTGGCATCTGCAGATGGAACACCACCTCATCATCCACAGGCAAAACAGCCACTCCAGAAATGCACCACTGCTGCCACTTGTGCTTAAACAAAAAAAAAAAATTTCAAAACATTGTTTCTCCCCATGGAAAGAAAAGCCAACATGCAAGACACCACCTGCAATGTGGATGTTGGACATATTACATTACCATACTGAAGTCATGATAAAAATACCCTAGTGATATTCTAACTCCTGTTAACCTCTCTCTTTTTTTCCCCCCTTGTTCACTCACTTAAAGCAAATAGTAAAGAAAAAAAACAAAACAAACCCAAAAAGGAAATTCTAATCATTCCCTATGATTCTCTGGAGTAATACTCTTACAAAAGCAGTCTGGCAAAGACCTTGTGAGCTAAAGTGATTCGTAATTAATTGACAATATTTCCAAGGAGAAGTTTCCATTAAATAATACATTGGAATCAGACATCTTGCAAACCAAACTAAGACACTTGGAACTGTCTTTCTAAGAGCAGCAGGCAAAAGTACCGCCACAAAGCATAATACTATTTCTAGCCACCCTCCCACTTTTTGAAAAGCATGGACAGTAAAAAGCTGAAATCCAACTTGGGAGAGGAAAAAAGTGAAGAGTAGGGACTCCGCACCGCAGTTTGTAAACCTAGCACGAGACCTAAGAGGTGGAGTTTTTTGCCTTAGCAAAACTGTAACAAAATCTGTGCCCGACTTTAGTTTTAGCCTGACACATCCTTTTGCGGCAAAACATGAACAGCAATGCAAGTTTCTGCAAGACACCACCTTACCAAAACCGCTTCGAACCAAAATCCAACCCACCGACCAAAGGCAGCATAAAATGGTTGATGCGAAGTGAGCACGTTACCCTGACAAACCCAACTGCTGTAGAACGGCAAACAAAACTGACCGAAAAGCAGGACTCCATTTTTAATCGTGACGGAATAAAGTGGGGATTTTTCAACGGAGCTCCGAATCAGCCGCGGCGCGCCTGCTGCCGGCGAGCGCTGCGCGTCCCGCCCGCCGGGGATGCGCTCTGCCCCCGGACCGCGCTCCCGGGCCGCCCGCAGCCACGACACACGGGCGCCGCGGGGCAGGCGGGTCCCGCC
>VZTF01005928.1:90163-116760 GCA_013397755.1 Cnemophilus loriae
GGGGGGCCGGGCCGGGGAGGGTGAAAGGCGTGTCCCTCTCGACTGCCCGCCACCGCCGCCCCTCTTCCTCCCGGAGCAGGCGCGGGTGGCAGCGGGAAGCGGCGTGCGCTGGGAGGGGCGGCTGGGGCTGAGCCAGGCGCGGGCGGCGGGAGGGGCTTATCGGGAGAGGGAAAGCCCCGCTCTCGCCGGCACGGGTGGGGTAGCTGCGCCGCCCGGGAGGGGGCAGGACTCGCTCTGCTGCCGGGGGCTGGAGCGGGAATCGGAGCTGCAGCCGGTGCCCCCGCAGCCGGGGAGGGGTGGCAGGCGAGCGGGGGCGCGGGTCTCCGTGCGCGCTTCTCGCCGCAGCCCCGGGCTCGGCCGTGCGATGAGAGCCGCGCTCCCGCCGCGGCGTCCCGGGCGCTGTGAATGTCCAAACAGCGGGGAACAGTTGGAAAATGTCACCTGAACGTGCAGGAATAAAAAAGGGAGCGGAAGGAAACCAAAACAATGCGGTCTCGTGGGGGAGGCGGGAGGGCGGATTGAGGAGCACAAAGCCTTATAGCAGCACAGCACTGACTTTGGATTTCTCAGCTCATGTGGTTCCTGGTATGGGGAGCTCCGTGGGTGACGGACAGCGGGGGCAAACCTTTAGGGTATGAGTTATAGGAAGACTCAAACTGCTGCGCTCCCCTGGAGCAGAGCTGGAAGCACCGTGCCTCGACAGATGCGTTGTCGAGGCGCAGCACCCTCATCTTCTCCAGGAGTCCGGGCTCGGTGGGAGGCGCTGCGGAAAATTGGTAACTAATAATCACAGGATTCCTGCACCCGGTGACGCGAGATGCTGCCCGTCAGCTGCAAAACAGCAGCACTCGTGACATGCCTTTTCCTGGCTGACAAACAGCAGCTCACTGTTCATAGGTGTCACCTGCCCGTATGCTCACATTGGTACCTACCAGCTTATCCAATTTGGGAATAAAAAATTGCAGCCTATCATAAGAACATTTCACCAACTCCCAGGATGAGCCGTTATTCTGAGCTTGGCAAGCTCTTCCTTGCACATAAATTAACTTTTTTTTTCCTTCTCATCCAGATCCTGGAGATTAGGTTTCCATGACTTCCTTATGGAAGAAGTACACAGGCGTGCAAGAAATGGCGCAGTTATGGTTACTGGTCTGTGACTGGTCTGTGACTGGGAGGACACAACCATGCCTGAGCTGTTTGGGCTCTAGAGATCAAGTCAAAGTGGATGGATCAAAATAAGTGAGGTCTCTCTGACAGGAAAGTGCCACATTTTGTAAGTCACAATTTTATCTGAAGTATCTGGGCAAACTGTTTGACTGGAACAGTTCCCAAATCTTTTCCTTTTAGAAATTATATACATTCTGGATCATCTTGTACCTGTATCCAGGGCCTTAGTTTCCCAAGAAAATTAGCCGCTGTATTTTCAAATACTCTTGAAGCAGCTATCACAAGAAGTTTTGAGTCAAATAGCCTAGTTTCTTTGCCTGCAGACATCAGCATTTCAGAGATATTTTGAAACAGTTCCTTGTGTTGGTGGAAATGTTCTGAAATTATGTGCTTTTCAGTATCTTGCATTCCCATAGCTAAATGTCCTGCCTACCTTAGTTCACAGTTATGAAGCTTCTAAATTGCATTTCTGTCTAGAAACCAGAGGAATGGAGAAAGTGTGGCCAGTTTCTGAGGCCACAAGTCTGGGCGAATCCTGATTCCAGCCACCTCAGCTGAAGGACTTCAATCTGTTTTGGCAGGAGCAAATTTTACCCCTAGTTCTGTAGGTTTACAAAGGAAAAAAAAAAAAGGATCCTTTCCACTATTTCACAGGCACATGAAGGTGCTTGCCTGCTGTAACAGAGGGTCAGACCTCCAAGGAAAACTTTTCAAGTCTTCAAGTTCCTATAAAACAGGAAAAACTTCGTGATTTGAAATAGGGGCCTGATTCACAAGTCCAGAGTAGGTGTGGAGTGCCAGACTAAATGGTTCAGTTTGAGCCAAGACAGCAGCTCCTTACTATGAATCAGAAGAGCTGGGGGAGTAACTTCCATGGCTGGGTACAGGAGTGTAATATCTCAAATATCAGTTTTGCAAAATTTAAGCTTCCTGGTTTGGAAGGTCAGATCTTGGTGCTGTTCAGTCAGCCTTTACGCTCTTGAAAGGGTTGTGCCATGTGTAGGGAAGACCTTCTTGGAGTGAGATCATGGGCATCAAGTGCAGAGATCAAGTAATTTATGGCATTTTCAGTAGTCACAGAGATCTGCTGTGATGTTCTGGGGGTGAAAAAATTCATCCACAAGTTGGCAAGTACGGATGCTACCATGTACGCTGCCTGATTTCCCTCACCTGGTCTGGCAGGGGAACGAGACTGGAACCGTCCCCCGGAACATGTCCTGCTTAGACCCGTGGTTGGTTGTGGGGTAATGAGGATCCCTACACATAAGGGGTCTCCACCAGCCCTCCTCTTCCCTGCCCAGTGGAAGTGAGGTGGCTTTGCTTGGGTCTGCAAGTCCTTACTGCACATCATCAGGCAGGACTTGTCCTGGAGATGCATCTTTCTGACGAGTGCAGCGAGTCCACACCAACCTGTGCTGCAAATTATCAGGAAATTATCCAATCTAATCCTTTGCAGAAACCTTGTTTTTCAGAACTCAAAAATAAGTATCTCTTTTTCTTTCTATATATAGTACACAGAGTAGTTGTGACCAGTTCACTCTGAAATGAGTTATTTTAAAAATCAGGTAATTTGTTATATCATTGACTCAAATTTTGGAAAACTTAACTAGATTTCTGTTCACACTTAGATCTTTTCCATTTACCATACTTCCTCAGAAGTTCTTTTGTTAGAATAGATATGATCTCAGTAAGTAAACAAGGAAGATGTTAGCAAAACATGCCACCTTTCTCTGCATTTTATTCTTGTTTGTAATGTTTTACATTTTATTTCTTTCTCTATACAAAGACCTAGAAACAGTCCCAGAAAGTTGCATACTTGATTTGCAGCCATTCACAAATTTTTAAATGTCACTGAATTTTGATTTAGAACATAAAAGACACCTTAAGACACAGCTGCAATAGTGTAAACAGCATCACATTTGTATACTTCAAAAGAGCTGCACATAAAAAGAATCAAGAGGCTGAGAAAATGTACGAAGTCTGTTTTCTACAGAGAAGAAAAATTCCTCTAAGCAGTATATTTTAGATTTACAGGTATTGGCCAATATTTCATTCTTGGTGTAATCTCCTTTGAGATTAAAAAATGAGCTTGAAAACATCAATAACAGAAATAAATTACTGCACCTAATCAGCACGAAGGTATAGGAACAAACAAGACTTTCTCAATAGATACAGATTAGACATGGGAAATCAGGGTCAATCGAAAAGAAATGGGAGAAGATAAAATAGTGCCATTTTACTTAAATTGCTGACAGAGAGAGACATATTCCACTCCATGGCTGTCAAAAAGTGTGAGAGAGAGCTAATGGGAAGATGTTGAGAATCATTTTGGAGTCTTCCTGTCAGAAATATTTAATACAAATAACCTGTATTCTAAACTTTCTATTTAGGGGGTTTTATGTAAGCATAAGTTTAAAAAGAAATAATTAGATTAAAATAGTGAAAACTCGAACTTAGAGCTCTGCAGTTCTCCACAACAAATGTTCATTCACGTCCAGGTTCAAATCAAATAGAACTATCCATAATGAAGAGATAAAAGTAAAACATCCTTTGTGGGAGATAAAATGGAGTACTTTGGTTTATTTATTGCTAGCTATTACCGTCACCTCTCCAGATAACAGATTACTGCTCACCCAGCTGTTTAAGATGGCTAAAAACCGACATCTGGGCTCTGGTTTGTTGTCATTCACAAATACCCTCTCTGAAGAGAAATGAGTCCCTCGTCCTCTCACTCTGCGGCCCCCATCTGTGATTTCCACTGGTGCCACTTTCACCTCCCATCCCCTGTTAGTAAAACCCCTTGCTGAGCACCTGGAAATAGCTGTACTGCATCTCCCCTCTTCTCAATGGCTTTGGCCCAAACTCCAAAAGCAAGAGATGAAGTGACTTTGGTTCTTCAACCCAGTCTCTGTAAGTAGTTTTGGTCCTAGAAGTCACTTACCATTTTTCCCAAGTAGTGTTATGTGAAGCCTTCCATCTTTTAAGACAATAAAAGTTAGGTTTCCTGAAGAATCTTTCTCTGTCCCTAGTGTGGAATAGTGGCAGACAGGCTCGTCACAGTTGGCCAGTGAAGTTTGTCAGGGAAAATGTGAGCTTCTCAGCTCACAAGTAATTTGTGACAACCGACCGAATGCAGACTTTTGTGAAGCCCCAAGTATTTTTCAAGTCTTGGGAGCTTTGCTTCCAGAGCATTCATAGCTTTTGCAGCTACTGAGGGAAAATTGGTGGCCTTTCTCACCTTCACTGCTGCTGTTCCAAAGTTGGTAGGTGATGAAGCTGAAGAAAAATATATCAATTTCACATAGTTACTGCTGAGATTACAGGCAGGGTACAGATTTTCCATGGGAATATTATGTGTCTGTGAAAAATACCTGATTTTTGGGAAGCTGCAAAACACAAAATTATCCATAACCTGGAAGTTTTTCCAGTTCTCCATGAGTGTTTACTACAAAAAAGTTGTTAGTTAGCATTTCTTCCTGCCATTTCTTAAGAAAAGGAAAAGGAAACACAGCATATAATGTGTCAGCTGTTACTCATTCTTTGAATAATGGATGCTATTTTCTGCAAAGGCTCCAAGCCACACATGGGCAAGTTTTCTCTGCGACTGTAGGAAGGTGATATAGCAACAGTTGTTGAAGGAGAAGGGATGCAAAAGTCTTTATTTCACTTTTGTGGTGTTTACTTTTTAAAAACTCAACTGAGTTTCCAAAAATCCAGTGGGGAAACATTTGCCATCCCTGGGATGAGCAAAAGGCAGGAGATTAGTCTCTCGTGCTATCACTAATTATGTGTAAACGCACAGGTTTGGGGATTTATAATGACATCTCAGGAGATGGGTTCTGCTATTACTAATTGCTACTACTCGATTGAATGGGAAGATTGGCTTAGACATCTGTGGTAGGGAAGCTGCAAAGCACTGCAGAGCTGTACGTGAAATTAGGGAAAGTGGTGCTGCGTGCAGTCCCCTGAACTCAAGGGGATTTGAGCACTCGTGATCAAAAGTGAAGGTCCTGACTCCAAAGAAAAGCATGAGCGTGATGTTCTCCTTGTGCTGAAACTTAATCCCACTGACTCAGACCTTATTTCCTGATGATGGGACCAGGGCAGCTGCAGCACAGGGACAAGGTTTCTTTCTCCAGCCTCCTAAGCACAGCCAGTGCAGCACTGTCCCTTCCCAACCACCAGGTAAAGCCCTCTGTGGTGATAACAGTCAGCTGTTCCACATTCCATGTCTGAAAACATCGCCAAGGTTTGTAGCAGTTGTGTATGCCCGCCGCTGGAAGCAGCAGGGCAGGCTGAGCTCAGCTCTTGCTGTTCTCTCACCATCCTCATTCTTATTAACAGATGGGCCTCCTGTACAAGTCATGTCTCAGTTGCATTTAGCTAACAAAAGCAACAATCGAAATCTCCACTGCACCCGCTAAGGATAATGAGGATTAGAGTCTCGTCCAGTGTGCTGGAAGGCTCATTTGCATTCCTGGTCTGGCGATTCCCCTCTTTTCCATTTTGTGAAAGAACCCACTCCCCAATGTCTTTCTGTCCCTAAGACAAGAGAGCTAAAAAGCTTTCGTTGATGGGGGAAAGCGGAAGATCTTGTTCATCACATCTCATTTATACATAATTCCTACACACCATACACTTCTGCCACAATTATCATTTAATTCATTCCTCTCCAGAAAAATACACCAATCGTGTCTGTGGTTGCCCTGTTTATCATCTCTGCCTGTGGGAGCCGGTACCGGCCAGGTGCAGGGACAATGGCTGGCTATTCATTTCTCTGCACCAGCTGTTACCCTCAGCATGCACCCAGTCTGGGTCCTGCTGGTAACAACCCTGTTATGGCTGCTGCTGCAACTTTAATTTTATTTCAAGAGCTAATCCCAAATGATTGTTCTGAGAACATGCCTAAGTATAGTGAGGGGTAAGTATATTTTACAGAAAGACATGTTCCAGGCTTGAAATCTGTCACAGAATAGCTTATAGGTCTGGATGAACTTTTAGGGTTTTTTCCCCCCAGACTCGTAGGAGATGCTGACTGGTACAGTCGGATAATGCCGGGTAGTGAATCACTCCACTGCTATTGGCGTCCACCAAAATCTGTGTTCCAGCATATAGGTCAAATTGTGATTTAAGGCACCAGCAATAGCCAGTGCCTGATAAAAAATGTATGGATGCCAAAGAAGAGCCTGCAGTATATTTCAGCCCTACAAAGATCCTGGAGCTAACAGGAAGCCTGTTCCATTGGGTCTGCTTGTGACCACAGGAACTGGTCTGCACCAGGCAGCTTAGAGGTCTTAGGACAATGCTGATTCTGGGTTTTTACCACATGGACAAGGAGAANGGCATAGAGAAGAAGAGAAAATTTGCAAACTAAATGTCATGGGGCCTCTGAAGCCTGGACTGAGGATCCAGGTCCCAGTCATTTGCTTTCAGAAGCATGAAATCCATCATTTCCCATTTAAAGAGCAAACAAGGCTGTCTGGGTTTTCAGGCAAATTCTGGTTCTGGTTTCAAGTTCTATTGTTCAGCAAAACATTAACTGTGAGGTTTTTAAAAATGGCTTTGAACAAGATGTGTTGTAGCAAAGGAAGAGATATAATTTGCAGCTGTATGAAAACAATGCAAAAAAAAGATAAATTAAGCTCAGAAAATATTTTCTTAGCCTTGATAATGTCATTCACAGATGTCTTCAAACTAATTTTATTTAAATTAATAATTTTCAACTAATTGCTTTAGTTTCAAACCTTTTTCATTATTATTAAATAGAGACAAAACCTACTCATAGCTATGTATGTTACATTTTACTTAAGTCAATTGGATTTTTCTCCCCCTTGTTCTCAGCTCAGTCTGTTATATTATCAGTCAAAATTCTACATCGAAGAATGTACTTTCTGTCTCTGAGATTTCTGCTCACTTCTCTCCAGATGAGAGAAGGAATTTGCCAGTACTTTGACCTTTCTCTTTCTACTAATCCAACTTGAATCGCCAAAGGCAGCTTAGTTATTTCATATTTTCCCAGTTTTATCTGCCAATATTCTTTGTATAGACGCAGGTCTGAAGAATAGTACATTTTGTTCTTTTACAGGCCAACAAAACAAGACAAATGGGACGCTGTAAACACAGTACTAAAATCCATGAATAAATGAAACTGCAAGCTTTGAGAGAGGTCACTCAGAAATAGCTTCAGTTCCAAAAGACTCTGTATAAGTGACTCAAAATTGTGTACATAGCCGATTAAAACATCCATTCATCCTGAGATACAGGCATAGCTACTGCTGGATATTTTTTGTGAATATTGACCTTCCTTACAGGAGATCTGCCTTCTCTTCCCAGCAATTCCACACATTTATGGTGTGATGTTGAACAAATCATCCTCTCTAGTTTAAAATCTCACGTTCCTTAGAATAAGGGCCATGATATGGATGTTCTTTGTAAAATTCCTTGAAATCCATGGCTAAAATCAAGCCTTACACTGAAAAATCAACGGCATTATGCATTTACAGAGCAACTTCTCAGAATGCTATTCTGAAATTACATGAAAATATATAGAGAGTAATTCAGGAGTGTTCTAGTTAGATGAAGCTGTCTGAAAAGGACATATTCCCAGTTCATAGATAATTTTTTTTTTTTCTCTTTTTCATTTTCATCTTTGGCCCAAATCATATCAAACTCAGAAATCATTAATATTTCCCACAAATGGCAAGTTCCAAGGGAAAAAAGATAATCATAAATAACAAGGAAGGATGGCTTCCAAGAGAAATTACATTCCCAATTGAATCCTGAATTATAGAGAATGGGTGCCTCAGGCAGGGGGTAAGGAGGAAAAGAAAATTAGTTTTGTGGGATGCCTGAAGAGAATCAAGCAAACCTTGTGTATTTAAAATACCTTGTGTATTAGTATTTATCTTCTTTTTGTGTTTTAACCTCAATGCCTAGCCAAAATTCAAGGTTCTTTAGTAATTTTCTGGTAAGAGGAGTAATGATAAGAGAAGAGGGTGTTTTTGACACAGCTCCACCTGTTTACAAATAATGTACAAAACATTATTTCCTTGAACATGGCAAAAACAGCAAGCTGGAGACAGCTTCTCAGAAGGGGGTCCGGCATGGCAAACCGCCAGCAGTCGGAACAGCAAGATCCCAGGAGATTTTCCCAGTACCATCTCCTCTGTGCTTATTCATACTGTAACTTAAGCTTGGCTTGACCTCCTCCCTCTCGGGTCCCCCTGGGCTGCTTGCATGGAGACACAATCCAGGCAGTGGGTGTTGCAGACTGAGGCCTCTCTCAAAGCCCCCGCTGCTGGGCACAGCATCAAACTAAAAGAGGCCACTCCACATAATGTCAGTGAAAAGTTGAAAAAAAGCTTGCATGGCAATCTGAAAACTCAGAAAGGAGGAGATAAAAGAATGCCCAATGTACTTGCTTTGCCACAGAAACATATCCTTAATATGAGGGTATTCGTTGCTCCGGACCTGGCTGCTGCTTTGAACATCTGAGGTTTGTGACGTTCAGGAGCAGACTCCATTAGGTAACAATTCAGTACCCTTCTGCCACAAGAAATATTTGGGATGACTTGGGTGGGATGAGGATGGGTAAAAGTCATAAATAACACAAAGGTGGTACACAAATGCCATCAGCATCTCCAGTTGGCACAGCCATCGCCTTTCCTGTTACAGGCTGAAAGGGCTCTCTTGCTGTAAGAAGTAGAAGTATTTTTCAACTTCCAAAGCAACAGTGTGTTGGATATCACAGAGTTTCACACCAGGAAACATGCATGAGCTCACTGTAAATGATAATAATTAAATTGTAGTATATATGTAATTTCCAGCAGAAAAAAATCTGCTACCAGTCAGAAAGGAGAAATTAGAGAAAAAATGGAGATGTCTTTTTCATTCTCTAATTTGCCATCATTCTTTGATATCTCTGAGTAAGACTGGGGGCTCTGGAACAGATCATTTAGGCTCCTTCTCTCTTTTCTGTAGTATAGGCATCTGCATTACAGAAAGAAAAGCTGGTATTGGAACCAGAAGGTCTAGCAATTCTAGTGAATCCATATGAAATTTATGGAGTATAGTTCCAGGCACATGATGAAAAGGGCGGAAAGTGTGAAGATGGTATTTAGTCTTTGGAAACACTGAGAAGAGATGAAGAGTCTTGGAAGAGCTGGGCATTTTTTTTCTCCTAAATTCCCTTATCTCTAATCTGAAAGAGTAGGTCTCTCAGGTGTTGAGTTTAAATTTAGGTTGCAGTGTTGTTTATTACTCTGTTACAGAAGGCAGATAGATTTAATGTCCAGACCTGTAAATCCTTGGCAGTGAAACAGGGGGAAAAAATGAAGTCACAGAATGAAGACCAGTTAATGGAAGCATATGGATGAATGGTCTGTGAGGCGTTCCCATTGACTGCTGTGCTGATTTATATTATTGTCATCACAAACCTTTTGTATTATTTCTCATTCTACTCAAAGAATATTGTTACTATTAGATTGGAATTTGTCTTCATGGGGGGTATTGCCCTGACCGAAGGATGATGTTCCTGGGCAATCTATAATACAACTGGCCACTAAAGACTACCGGCTCACGTCCACTGGATCTTCATCACCATGCATAGGGCTAGCCCAGACGTTGGGGAATGGTTAATCACAGGATTTCAAAACACCCATACCTGCACTAAACCTTCAGATAAAAGACAAACAGCCACCTTTGTGTGAAACCAAGGAAGGGAAAATCCAAGCACCTCCCTCCATGGTTGAGGAGGAGTTGAAAGCAGCTGCTCCTGCTGAGGTTCATGCTCATGCTGCTGGGGGGTGGTGTGTGCACACATTGCAACTAATCACACTCTGTACATCAGACTGCAAAAACCAAGACAAATTAATCATCATTTCACCTTGCCAATTAAGTAAATACTAAAACATTCATCTTGCATACAAGAAAAACAAGTCATCAAGCTGTCATGGAAAGGCTGGGGCTGGTGCCAGGACCAGGAAACAGCTATCCAAGCTCTCCAGTGTGCTAGCTTTCATCCTGCTCCCCTCAGGCAACACAACTGATCTCCACCAGAGTCAAACTCAAGCTAGCTCCTCCGGAACAGGGGAAAGTGGCAGCCCACCTGTCATGGTATCTCTCGGACCCTCTCTGTGAGGAGCACATTGCACTTCCTAACTTTTGGCTACTTGTAACTTGTTCTTTGCCGAGACGAAATGAGGAGCCCCATGCAGTAGTTCTAGGGGGTTCTGATTGCTTCTATAGTAGCAAAATAGCAGGCAGAAAGAATAACAGTGACAAGCTAATGTTTCACTTCCGTCTAATTTTCGAATTTTTCTATGTGTGCATCCAAAACACAGATGAAGATTAAATGCTTCCCATTAAAAAATAAAACAACAACCTGGACTTTCCTTGATCTCAGAGGCATCACAGTGATATCTTCACAGATCCCATAGCTGACTTTTTTTTCAAAGGCAGGCCAACACAAACTTCTTGCTCCTGTTGTTATAGCTCAGTTCATCCTGCAGGCTCTCTGCTTGTAGGACCATGAGATTGCCTGTCTTGATATACACATGCAGGTATGGTTCAGTTTGCAGACATTTCCTCTCCTTACAGGATAAAGAAAGAAAATATAATAAATAAATAAATAAATAAATACATAAATAATTTTTAAAACCTTCAAACTTAGCAGAGAGAATAAGATGCAAACCTCGTGCTCTGGGGGAGCTGACATTTGATTTCCCCTACTAATATGTCAGTAATTCTCAGTGCTACAAAAGAACTATGTGGTTCAGCTTGTTTGCTCTCAGGGCTGTTGCTGAAATCCCCTAGCCACAAACTCAGGAAGGAATCCTTTTATCAAGAAGCTTTGCACTTTGCACCACAAGTATGGTACGTGGCTGATACTGCCCTTCATTATAGCCTTGAATGGGACTGACTGTAGTGACGTAGCAGCGATGTGCTGACAGAAGAATTTAGCTCCAGTCTGATGAGATAAGGCAAGCATACAGATTTTGGCACTTCCGTTCAGGAGGTCTAATAGCAAGAGCTAACACAAAAAAGTGTGATAAAGCAAAAGGAATATAGGGAAGAGAAAATAATTTGAACCAACTAGAGGAGTCCATCTCCAGACAGAACCAGTGTGAGTGAAGGTGGCATTTATGTGCACAAGGATAGAGGGGACAGATTTTGTGTGTGCTCAAAGCTGGTTAGGGAAGGCAATGAGCTCTGCCCTTTTCTTTCCAGAAACTGAAAGGATAAGTTGTTCTGCATTTTAAAAAAACAAACAAAACCAAAATAAGGAAACATGAGAACTGCCACACTGGACTGTCCTTAGTCCACCTGTACAAATACTTTTGTATCCATTGGCAACAAATCTGGACAGTCCATCTGCTTCTAGTCAACACATCAACACCCACTGATCCCACCTTACATGCACTTACTCTGTGTCCCCTCATTTTACCAGATCATAGAAAGGGAGGAGGAAGGAGAAATCCAGTGGATTTACTCTAATCCTTGAATGCAGCCTTGGATCTGCTTTGTATGGTCTCAGAGCCACCTCCTTGTCTATATAAACAATATCCCATGCTGAATGTGAGATTCTGTACAGCCATGGAAAAGAAAAAGGAGAAAAGAAAGGGTAGTGAGAAACAGTATTTAGTTTAGGGAAATATAATGTAATAGTGGCAGAGTTTGCATTTTATGCCAAAAAAATCCCACCAGTTTTCTCGCCTTTTTTCATGAGAACTTGCTGAAGTTGAGAGGCAGAGTGTAATTTTACAGACTCTGGCACATTCAGCTGACTAGCAGAGCAAGAAAGCTTAGGAAATACCTTTCACATTCAAAGGCACAAAATAATACATCTTTTGGTTAGTATCAACCTGGTTTTCTACATGCCTAGGATTTAAATGTAAATCTCTGCCAAGCACGAGGAGTTTCTAAGAGTGTTAATCACCTAGCCCTTTTTGCAGTGTGTGAAGTGATTTGAAATCATTGGGGAACATTAATACTTCGTGGAGAGAGTTCCAGGATAGAAGACTGCAGTTTGCAGTGCTGCTAAGACATATAAATCACTTCAGCTGTGGTGGAATGTGATGATTTGAGGCCATTGGGTTTGGAAATGGAAAAAAGACATGATCTTGAAAGATTCAAACCTCTTCAAATGTATTGAGCCCAATCTTACAGCTCTGATTGAGACATTTTCAATAGACATCAAAGTACAAGCTGCAAAATCAAATACTTTGTTCTGGAAAACTTCCAATAAAACTTACCCTTTCTAGCTCTGCATATGTTTAGAAATACTGGGTTTAATCATACAGCAGTTTGCACTTGATGTAATCATCTGCTGTTGTGCAAACTGAGCTCAAACACCTTTTCTGATCTAGTAATATTGTACATCATTTTGCCATCTTTGTGAAATGCAAAGCCACAGTGGAGGAATGCTTTGTTCTGCAAGGGAAAAGAAGGTAGAGAGACAATATTCTTGCTTCTACAAGACTGCCTTGCTGTAATAAGCAGAAAAAAAAGATGGAAAGATGAAGGACACTCACAAAATTTTGTAAGTTACATAAAATGGAAGTGGAAAAAGAGTGGGAGCACAGCAGCTTCATTCCTATAAGCAATATCAGCCAGAGAGTAGGAAAACACCGTCATCTTTACCATCTCGTCCTCTAACCTTGCTCATAGGCAATCTTGAGGACTGGAGGGAAAACACAGCTTGTATCCAGTTTACATATTATTTATGCAAGTCTTGCACTGTCTGAAATCTAGTACTGTGCTAATAGGAAATGCTAAGAAAGGAAATCTCTAAGAAAGGATTTAGGAACAAACAGCTGTCAATTGGTGATGCTCAGTAAGATGTCATTAGTGACACGGGATCAGACAGGGTGTGTTTAAAGATTACACTTGCTTCTAAAAGCCATTGCGTATCCACAGAAAAAAAAGAAATAGAACACATTTGTAAGTTTACCAAATTTTTAAGCACACTAAAATCATTCTTCTGAAGAAGTTTCCCTGCCTTTTGCCATGACTTAGTTTAGCAGTAAGAGTGACATGAGAGAGCAAACTGAACTTGTATGTGCAGGTTGTGAGGAGTTACATATTTAGCTAGATTAGTTTTTGCTGTTGCACAAGATATCTGATCTTTTCTGGAGGAGCTCAGTTGCTGCCTCTGCCTCATGGCAAGCCTTTGCAGGTCTGGAGCAGGGAGTGGTGACATGGGCGCTGCCTGCCTCCCATGAATCTCCATTCAAGCTTGGATGACAAGCAGCATTTTTCAAGTTGCTACAGTCACAGAATCACAGAATAATCCGAGCTGGAAGGGACCCAGAAGGATCACCGAGTCCAGCTCTTAAGTGAATGGCCCATACAGGGATTGAACCCACATCCTTGGCATCATTAGCACCACGCTCCAACCAACCGAGCTAATCTCAGTCTTTCTAACATTTGCATTTGTCCCACCAATATCCTGCCAAAACAATGGAGCACAAGCCCTTTGTGAAGGGGTGGAATAGAGTGTGCTACCTAGAACAACTCACACACAGATCTGCTTATCCATCTTCCTCAAGAAGGACTTGTATATAGAAAAGCTTATTAACACAGAGATAATGCTTATCAGTGAGTACATGTGTTCATCATACAGCACTTATATGATGCGCTTTAGAATGAGGTTAAACACTCTAGAATTTAAAAGGCATCTTCCATAGAGCCTTGATTTGTATCCTAGTGTATATACAATGGAAGATAACCCTGAATTAAATGTTATTCTTTTTTTTTTTCCACAGGGATCTTGTCATATAGGGAGAACAGTGATAAGAAAAAGAAGTGAGATTGGGAATTAATGAGGCTCCTTTCTTCATTTGCTCCACCATGTAGGAAATGTAACTTCTGTGAAAAATAAAGGCAGGAGACTAAAGGAGAGAACATGTCTTTTGGAATAAGGCAAATGAATATTACAAAATGAAACCCTGGCACTGCTGCACACTTCCTCTCTGACTGTAACCACAGCTCCCTCAGTCTGGTCCGTGGACTGTGAGTTGACAGTTTAGACACGACAGTGTGGAAAAGAAGTGTCCCGGTTAGTATAACACGGGCCAAAATTAGAGTACCTGGCAGCTCTAGAAATCAGGAAACACCAAACTTTTGCAAGAAGAGGAAGGCCCAGAAACATCACGACACCAAGTAGGATTAGGTATGTCTTAATATCCTAACTTTATGTGATACAATATAGTTCTTACATTTTAGGAAATGTGTATTTGGCAAAATTCACATTGGGACAATTTTTAAAGTCCACTCCAAGGCATGAAACACTCAAGTTCTCATAAAGACCAGTTACTGTCTGGTCAGAAAATAAAACAACATCAGAATGTACTTCCCCAATTTTTCCTCCCATTTTCACTGGTACATTAAATGGCTTCATTTCAGAGGTGAGACAAGGAGGAGTGTTAGAAGGAATCAGCTAAAATTCATCTGTGTAGTGATCCTGACCAGGAGGCCGCTGTGCATCAAGGAATCAATCACACACTCCACAGCAAACCTGAGCAGTCCCAGGCCTGTGCTGTGCCACGTTGCACATCCAGCACGGCCTTCAGCCTCAGCTGTGCTGCACCTTGACCCCTCGACCACAGGACAAACTTGGCCACTCCATTATAAAGAGAGGAGCCTGTGGGCAGCTCCCCCTTGGTACCAGCAATTACACCATCCCGTTTGGCCTTGCCCTCATCTGAAAGTGAAGCGAGAAGCTCTCATGAAAACATCCTTCAGGAAAAGAGTTGTTTTCTTAAAAGGAAATTATTTACTAGCTCAAAGGACCATAAAGGAAGAACCTTTCCTTAGAAGGTTTTGCCCTGAGAAAATGCAAATGGGGCCTGTCTGATGCTATGCAATCTGAAGGAATGTAAGAATTACTTACCATGTTTCTCTCTTTATTGTCTTATTAAAATGGCTATTTTATTAATCTAGTTGTTGTCAGCCATTCTTTCTGAGATCCAGAAAGACCCCTGCACTGTATTTCTCTCCATCTTTCTCTCTCACCTTACCACCAATCCAGTGCAAAACAATGTCTTATATGGATATTTTTAAAACTTTTTGTTGTAATAGTGGAAAACAAAGTCTGACAAGAAAAATATTTGGAAAGCAACTAAATGAAAGTCTAGATGATACTGTCATTTGCACCACTACATCAGTAAAACAGATGTTCCAGTCAGAACTGGCTTAGTGGTGTGTAATTGGACAAATTCAGAGTAGATTTTCCACCAAAAAGTCCTGATGCTACCTGGAAAGCCATAGGGATAGGATCTGTGATCAGATGCCTTAATGAGAACTTCTTCTGGAATTTATGGGCTAAGAAATCAAAAGGTTGTTTTGTCTATCCATTGTGCAAAGATGGAGATATTTTGCAGTATAACAGGTAGGGTTATGTTGCTTGGGCATACCCTAGAAATACAAACTGAAACAACAGAAAATAGGTACCTGTAAAATGGACTGCTGGTGTTATAGAGGCACAAACTCACACTTTACCTTCTCCAGCAAGGGCAGAGAGAGTCACCGTGTTGGATAGTCACGCCAAGAGGCACATCTCAGGGGTGGCAGGTGGAGGGCATCATGCCCACCCCCCAGACTGTGGACCTCCAGGTGAGGAGGAGCTACATGGCTGTATCCATGGTAGAGACAACAGTGTCTCTGGAGCAGAGCCTCTTCTCATAACCGTGGGCAAGACTGGGCAGAGCACCCAGTGGAACCTCAGGTTTTCTCAGAAGTTTCATCCCAGGTCTGACCCCTGGCTTGCCGCCTTCCAGCAACCAGGAGACCAGATCACCCAGCAGCCTTCACAGCGGTACCACTCCAGTGAATCTTTAAATCTGAAACACATCTCATGCTAGGTATATTTTTTTAAACACTAATGGTAATGGGTTAAGCTGGTAATATAAACCTTTCTCATGAGACAAATGTGTCTAGAGTATGATTTTACGTCCAAGCTGTGGCCTTGGTATCATCTGGTTTAATGGTATGGTAGCCCCAACTACTGTGGTTGTGAAGTCACAAGATCAAGACATAATGCATGAGCAGCTCACACACTACCTGTGCTGAGGATGGGAACGTGCATAAACAGTGAGTGCAGTGATAAAACTCACAATTTTCACGCTGATTTCTTCTTTGCTTCTATAGCCACAGCCTAATACATGGCTTGATGTCATGTGAACTGTCCCATTGACTTCTAGATGTTTGCAAAAATAAAGATTCTATAAAATACAGAAGCATTCTTAGAAATCTGATGGGAAAAAATGTATTTCTTTTGTGGCCTCACCTTAGCCATACAATACCCTCAAGATTTTAGATTTAATGAAAACATTACTCTTGTACTGCAGACAGCAGCTTGGAAATACGACCAGAAAAGTAAGGAAGGCAAAGAAAAAGCACCTCAAGCATTCTTTAAAAAAGAACTTTCCAAAATCTAATTTTTGCATCAGCCTCTTGATATTCTTGCAGCCTGACTCATAAAATGCTGAGTGTGTGTGGGAGATGCAGAGTGGGAGTGAAGGGATGGCGCTGCCATTTAAAAAATTATTATAAATGGATGAAATGCCAACTGTCTGCATTTTACCCTCAAGACATCATTAACCGGACAAGATTATTGCCATCATCTGTAACTAACAATGCAAAGATGATTAGTTTTGTTTCTTAAATTTAAAGGAGAGTGTCATGAGACTCAACAGCAACACATGCAACTTGCAAGGAATAGCTCAAGTCAGGAGTTTTTTAGACAGTTTTAGTGATGTTTCTTTTTTCATTCAAAACACAGCAATTTGAAATATGTGCTTGCCTGATCACGAGTAGTCTGGATTGCCAGAAAGCAAAAATTCACAGTATCATTTAGTTTGCTCTGTTTATACTGTTTACTCCCTCTTGCTTCTGCTGACACGAACTGGTTTTGTTTTCTTTTCTGCAGAACTGTTTCGCCCCGGCTGTCACCCACCACAACATCCTGCTGGCGCGCGGGCTGCAGGCCGCAGAGAGGAAGGTTTGACTTTTACATCCAAACGCAAACCCTGCTGTCTTTGGCTGCTTTAAAAATGTAGGGGAAGCACGTTGTGTACAGGCCTAAACTTAGTAAAGGCAGTGGGACTGTGGTATTGCCATGTTTTAACCCTTCATTTTCTGGGCCACGTATTGTTACACTTTTAAGACAAGATTTGTTCGGTAATGTCAACAAAGCTGTCAAGACCCATTCTACGGTGCACATCCCTGAAGGGGGTCCCAAGCATGATAGGGAGCTCTTTTTCTCACTATGCAAGGTGTCTGAGAGGGAACCAAGCTGATGTGTGCTGCAAGCTTACGGGTGCCTTCCAACTTGAAATATTCTACGACTTTATAAACTGCCAAAAGCGTTCATAGAGAAGAAAACAATTCTGAGAAGTCCCACTACAGCAGCTTCCTGCTATCGGGCCAGGTGGCTGGGCGTGCTTGAGTGAAACACAATGCAAATGTAAGCACACAGAGGGGCATTGTTTTCCACAACACAAAGACACAGGTTAGGGAATCCCACTCTTGGCCCTGAGCAAACCATTCAACCTCGGTGCTGCTTGACACGGAAGCACAGACCAGCCTCTCAAAGAGCCTGAGGCACAGCTTTTCACACAGCAGTTTCTCTTTGCCTGCTGACATGTTTTTTGGCACACCACCTGTCATGTAGGGGCCTGGCAGCAACCCGCACCCACCTGCTGCTGATGCTCCCACTCCCTTCAGGCCAGAACCATCCATCAGGATAATGAAAGGTGTCTTAGTGGGTGCTTAAGGAGAAAATTACAGACCTTTTTGTATAAAGCTAAGGACTACTCAGTGCCCCTGCTTCCCAGCACACATCCTGGGGGACTTTAGGCGTGTGTGGTCATATGTCTGAGACAGCACTTTGGTGTTCAGTGGACACAAGGTGGCAATGCCTCCGGGTATAGGAAGGTTTGCATGATTTTAGGTTCCCTGCAAAGTTTTCCAGTCAAACCTTAGGTGTCTGTGGACTTGGAGCTACCAGAGTACCTTGCAGATGCCACAGACTTGAATTTAAATATTCCAATGCCACTGAAGTTTTTACCTGCAACACAGTAATTTCCATGTTTGTATCTTGACTTCTGTGTGAGCTGCTACGTAGTGCTGAAGTCCTGACAAATGGTGGTGAGCGTCTTCAACTGCTGTTGACTTTCTTTTTTTTTCGTAAGAAAACTGAAAGTAGATTTCCAAGAAAATCATACTATGCTCCAAAATAGAATTTTATAAAGGAAGCTTTTTAGAACATTAGCTGCAGAGACAGACCAAGGCCTCTTGACTAACAAAGACCTGGCAGTAATACGCCTTCTATTACCAAAACTATGCAAAAGACCTAATTCTGCGAGATACAGACTACCAATTTTACTAACATGATCTTCTGTGGTATTCAGCAGACTTAGCAAAGACCAGAAAATGCAGATCACTATATTCCTATTCAAACATAATTGTCATTTTACTGAGTGTTTCCCCACTGAGAAAAAAATAGTCAGGTTTTGAGTACCTGTTGTACCAGTAAGTATGCATAGTATGCATATACAATTACATGGTACATACCATCGTCCTCTTTGGAGAAGAGCTTTAAGTATGGCAAGGTGGCAGCAAAACCCTTAGTGTCACTCAGCTTTCAGTGGTTATGCAGGAAGAAGCTCCAAAACGGAGCAAGGTCAGGGACATAATGCTGCTATATTTGTGAAAATGCTGTACTAGAAAACGCTCAGGTCTGACTCTAAGCATTTCTCTGAAAGGAGTTTTGATCGGGATCTGATCTGACAAGGCTCAGGAGAGCATTTGTAGGTTGAACAACTCCCTCTCTAGGTTACCAGGCTGGTATTTGAGTCACTCAGGTGCTCTGGCAGAGATAAGCATAATCTGCAATGACATCTAGGCTACACCAGAAGATAATGCTGCTTCTGGTGTGTTATTCGAAATACATGAAAACAGACTGGCTTCGGCTGCATAAATACACACTGCAGTGCATTTGTGGCTAAAGCTGTTCTCAGAGTGGCAGAACTAAACGGAATTGCCACCCTCAGGAAAACTTTATTAGAATAATTTCACATTAAGTAGTTTATGTAACTACATGTTAAAAGCACTGCTTTCTAGAAACACTGTCAAGCACTTATCCTCAAATAACCCACTCAACTTATTTTTAAACCAGAGGTACCTGGAAATATTGACCACACAGATTCCTGGAAATCGTTGCACTGGAGCAACTCTTCAATCTGCTCTTGATTTTCTTTGAGAATGCCATTTCAGATCAAAATGCTGAAGATATCTTGAATTGAAAATCAATCATTAGGAGATCTAAACTGGTATGGGTTTTGCTGCTGGGAGAAAAGGCAGATCACATGAATTTTGCAAAATTACTGACCTTGCCAGTTTCCAAAAGAAACATGTTGTGCTTTTTTTAAGTCCTTGAAAGCATGATTCCCATCATACAGTTATCATACAAAGGATTTTCAAGTAAGGCTGAACATAAATTATGCTGCAGACTGTGGAACAAACTTTTAGGACTGCTTTTTATACTAGGTGGAGATGATACTAAGATATCATTAAGGGTTAGTGTTTTTGTACAGAGCCATAACGCCAGTCCTGTGACAGTCATTGGTACATGTGGTGTCACCTTAGCAAAGGCTCTGCAACTGTTTAAACACACTTAATATTTTGTGCTGCTGGAGTAGAGGAGAATCTCAGCCTGTTTCTAAAACACCCAACTAATTTAAAATAAAACCACTAAGTATCAGTGGCAATATAATAAGTTTTCAGTATGTAAGAGCTTCCTGCTTCTCTTCCTCTTGTTCTTTCCTTCAAGTGTTTTTTGGTGGCAAAGCTTTACACAGATATGAATGGCAAAAGTGACATTGCTGTCACCAAGAGGAATCCCTTGGAGCAGAAAAAATACCTCCAGCAGAGCTTTGGACGAAACATGAGAAATGAGCAAAACACAACATGCATTTTCAAAATTCATTCCAACATGAGAAGCACATAAAAGATAGTATTGCATATATTTCAACCCTTGCTTTGCTCATGCTCTCAGCAAAAAAAAAAAAAACCTAAAAAAATTATGCTCACAAGAGAAATAGCTGCAAAGTTTAAGATGTCATCACCCCTCACAAGAGGTTATGCAGACCTGCACCTCAGCACCTTCAGAGCTTAGTTAAAACTGCTTTGAAAAGTACATTTATCTCCAGTCACTGGGTTTTGTACAGAAACAGCTGAGATGAGTGAGCGTGAGTGCCATCAGCTCCACACCATCAGCTACTCTAACAGTCCCAACTGAAGACTTGCACTGGTGACATCTTAAATTGTATCAGCTAGATTTGCCTGGAGCTCATCTAACCTTTCTTCAAGGTTCCACCATGCTCTCAGATGTTATGAAGATGGAGACCGAATCAGCCAAGCCACACTTTCACTAATTTCCAAGCATTATCGCGGGCAGGTAACAGCCCTACCTATAGCTCTTATGCTGTTGTCAAAAATCTCTGATTCTTCCTACTTCCCCACAGTCAGAATTACTTTCTATTTTGGAATGACTGGTGCTCCTGGCTGACCTGCAAACTTCCTTCAGACCCATAGCTGGCAAGATCATGAACCCATCGCAGAGGAGTGCTGATTGTACTACTGTTTATAGAAATAGGTAATTCCTCCCCACAGTTTTCTATTATTGTGTCAAGTGCTCCAGGAACTATATCTCATGTCCAGGCCATTTGCTGTGGTAATTATTTCCTCAACAGATGTGTTGTCTCATGCATAGGAACAAATGTTAGTATTTGATATTCTCTGGAAAAGAAAATAAATTAGAAAGTCAACAGTGCTTGTATATAACCTGAAGTGAAAACCCTACACAATTCTGAGGCCAGTAGATACTGGATTAAACTTTGCACTGGAGGCAAATTCTTGGAAATACATCCTTGTTCCTGTTGTTTCTTTCCTGCTTTCAGAAGCAGAGAGAAAATGAAACTCAACTGCCCCAGGCAGTACACAAGTCATATTCTCCTCTGATTGTTACAGATTTATTTTAATTCCAAGTTTCTCTGTCTCCTTCTACCTGGTATTCCCAGAAGCCCCGAGCACTTTTGTTACTATTAAGATAAATCTAAAATAAGAGAGACATAAAGGTCTCTTCATAGTCCTATCTTGGCTCCAACTCAGCACTGAGCCTTACATTTACTGGTTTGGTTGTTTTGTTTTCACTAAATTTTTGAGGCTGAGCCCTTCACTGCTTAAAGAGCTGTCATGAGTTTGCACAGAGAACTACTTCCTGGCTGGGGTAGGTTGGTACCCTCTGTACCAAAACTGGCACGTCAGATAATCACAAAGCACTTAGTATCTGTCAGCATACTCAGGCTATTCTGTGAATCCAGACAATCCAGACTCAGGCTTGCAGCAAAATAACCAGCTGTGGTTATCTGGCAACAGAGAGCTGCCTGGTCTCACCCCTCTGGCAGAAGGCCTGGATCTCTGTCCCCCTTCTTTCTGCCTGTGGAGCACAGGGGTGCAGGCATTGCCAGCTCAGCTCTGGAAGCAGAAGTGCTGCACCACAGTGACAGAGCACCGGAGCCAGCAAGCTGTGCTGAGCTCCTGCTCTGCTCCTCCACTCCAGCTGGCCTGGACCCAGACAGCTCAAGTTTCTCTGCGTATCACTTCCCTGCTCTCCAGATTCTGGGGCCAGCACAGGCAGAGGCAGCCCAGATCTGTTTGCACACAGGATCTAAGTTGTTTTCCTGCACAAAGCAGAGCAAAACAAGATGAAAGGGGTAGCAGCTGGAACTACACGGCTTTGTAGAGATTCCATAACCATGCATACATTTGCTGGATCCGTAAATGAGAAGATGCTTTTCAAACATTTTGCACTTGTAAAAGGCTGCTAAGGGAAATTCACCCATCCTGCAACTTTAAGAGCTGCAGCTGTGGAGTGTAAGCAGAGAGCAGTAAGCAGTTTGCTTACCCACAGCTGCTTTCCTCATGCAGCAACTCCTTCTTCCCTACTGGAGGGTGCACTTCTACCTCATAAAAAGAATTAGCAGTAAGCTAGAAAACAATCAAAAGCGCTTTTTTCTTCCCCTCCCCTCACATTTTCTGCCTGGAGAGATTTAGAGAAAGTAGGACTTCTGTGAGGAAAATAATCACAAACTGAAGCTGCCGTACTAACTTCTGGTTAACACTGCATGAAAGCATTCAGGGAGCTCCTCACCCACTTCCTTCACAAGTCTAGAAAGCGAAAGAAAACGAAAGCATATGACACTGCCACAGATGAATGAGGTACATTTAACATCCATGCCTCTTTGTGCATGATCTGGTCAATCCAAAGGGCAGTCATTCTTCTATTGAATCACGCTGCAAAATTATTTCTATCTCACTGTAATGCTTTCTGAACAGTTGCCTAAGTTGCTCCTTGCAGGAATTCAGTTTGCTTTCATTTCAGATTGCAAATAAAGAGAGAAACCAAAGCAGTAAGAATAACACAAATTTAAGTATGTGCTTTTATTTTATACTTTCATGGCACATTTTCATTTGTAAACATTAAGTTACCAGTCCTCTTCTTCATATGTTGAAAATAACCACCAGACATTTGAGAGAATTACCTGAGATTTAAAAAAAAAAAAAAGAAAAAGAAAAAAAAAAGAGAGAAAAAGATCTGGCATCTTTTACATTATTCACATACAGTACCATTTTAGGAAGACTTACAAAAGGGAATGTTTTCCAAAATAGGACAGCTTTCTTTTGACTATAAAGATATACAAAATACATCAAAATGCCTTGGAATGATCAGCCTTATTAAGAGGATGTGGCAAATCACTGTTTCAAACAATTCCATTAATGCATAGCTGAAACACTGCATCAGTCCTGCAGCAGCATGATATCCACATTGTCATGAACACCTTGTAAAAGCAGCTCTCCTTGGTAAGTGACAATCTTCCGTCGTTTCGCCGCCTTAAGCGTTCCCACCAGGGCTTCAAAGAGGTTGGCGCACTTCTCATCAGCAAACAGCACGCCAAATTTCACGCTCACTTGTCCATCAGCATCTAAACAAATGATATAATGTAGTTTTCCTTCAAGTTAGGAGATTACTGGGGAAATAAGGTGACACAGAGAACACTGAAAGTAAACCTCACTTTATTTGGGACTGTATTATGAATGCTGATGATAAACAGTACGCAGAACTCCTGCCTAACCTAACTTTGCCTTTCCTTCCAGAGACTTGTATCAAGGACCATATATCTGCTATGTTTACTTTTATTGATGACTTTCTGAAACATATGACAAGCACAGGCTATTGAACGTCTTCACAGTGTTTGGAGGAAACTAGTTTTAAATAATTAAAATACTAGAATCCTAGAACATCTCAAATTGAGGGAGACCCGTAAGGATCAAGTCCAAATCTCTGCTCCTCCAACCTAAATCTAAACTACATGTTAAAATATTTTTTTCATTATTTTTTCACTCATTAATATTTGAGACACACACTGAAAAGGCCGCAATGTGAATTTTCAAACAATGCAAGAATTTAAAAATATATGTTAAAGTTATATTATTCCTAAAAAGCAGATGCAGTCATACAAAATGCAAGATGTACATATCAGTTTAGGTTTTGAACAACAAGTGGAACTGAAGAAATGGCACCAGAACTGACATATAGAAGCAGGTAGCATATCCACAAACTGCATAAATATTTGTAAAGAAAGAGGAGTTTTAGCAATGAAAAACAATCTTAAGAGAAAAGGGTACCTTCTAAACAAGTTTAAGGAAGGTTGGAACTACACATATAACTTCTGGATTAGTTTTAGGCATACAGACCAATTTCTTCCAAATATATGATCATGAACAGAATTGAAACCGTTCAATTGCATGAATTCTGAAGTACAGAAGTTACCAAGGAAGGAAGTAGAAGGAGAAGGTGCAACTTTCTTCTGTAGTGACTGTAGCGAATATTGCAGCTGATTCAGGGAGCAGGATTTCAGGCCTACATCCTCTCTGCTGCAGAGGCCTAAATGTTTAACTTTATAACAGAACTACCTTAAAGGATGGAACACAGGCAGTACTGTACAGTTCAACATTAAGTGCACATGCAGGTTTTCAGCTTACCTGAGCCTGCTTATTTGAATTTGCCAAGTTCATAGTTTGATATAACATGACTACATCTGTATGACACGCATGCATGGTGACATGTACGTACATACACGCATCTGTAACACGACTACACCCGTACACAGATATTACAATACTTACTTTTGGTTCCCAGCCGCCGAATCTCCTCAACTAAGAGGCTTATTTCATGTTCCACGTTCATTGTGGTCTAAAAGTAAAAAAAAAAAATTTTTTACGAAGTTATTAGGAATCCTGTAAATCCTTTGCACCATTCTGGCGTGTTCTCAGTTCTTTAGGAATGTCACAACACTTCATAAATCCCAGTAGCCTGGAGACGCATGACTACAGGATAATCTAGGATTTTAGTCTTGAACAGATAAAGAGCCTCCGCACCTCCATATTTGAAGGGAAGAGAACAGAAGTTACAATCTTGTTACATTCTGTACACAAATATAAGGAGCCAATCTCAAAATATGACAGATATGGGAAGGTCAAAGAAGAGGAGGGTTGTTTGTTTTAAAGAATGAGCTTAAGCTGCCACAGAATCAGAGCAACTCACTAACATCACAGGTCTTCAGGGGCTTTGCAACTTTCCATCGATGGCCTCAGTTAAAATGGAACATCTGCCTATAAACTTCTTTCTGGGATATGTGGTAGATTTGGTTTTTCAAACCACACCACAGCTTTCTACATATGCTGGGAAGATATTGCAGACATCCTGCTGGTTACAGACACACATGTCTGAAAGGACTGCAGCTCCGGCATACCTGCCATACTGAGAGCAGAACTGATCCAAACTATGCAAGTGACCTAAGGCCGTCAACATTTTTGCCATTCATAGTGATCCCGAGAATCTACCACACAGCCGAACATATCCTGGGCACCTCTCTGCCGTGAAACACAGCAATTTGCACCAGCAAACACCAATTCCTTACAACAGCTTAGCCATACGTGGCACAGCACGTGGCAACACTACAGTCACACAAAACACTATCTGGCTACAAAGCATCCAAGGTTAACAACGGCACACATCTGAACGGTGTTTTACGATCTACACTGTGCAAGGCAGCATTACCACAACGAAACTTTCAGATGTTTAACTCCTCAAGCAAAAACTGGCATTGAGGTAAGCACAAGAAACTGGGCATCACAGACAAAGCAAAGCACCAAATGCAGCTTCCAAGGGTGCCAACAATGCAGCCTAGAAGAAAAGCCACTGAGAGCTTCTGGAGCTGAGCACCAGCTAAAAAGGGGCTCAGTGAGCACTGAGACCCACTCTGTTGTTCAAGAAGCCAGGATTTCTGCACTAGTATGTACGTGAAAATGGAAACATCTGAATGCATCACAAACTCTTCCTAAGAGAAAAGCTTCCCCTCCTTTCTTTTTTTTATTGAGTTAAAATAGGTAAGAGTGACATAGTTCCACTTCCTGACCCCTTACAATTTATCCAAGAGGCAAAAAATCCTCTGCAACAGAGTCTGATTTTTAGATCCAAAATTCACATGCAAAAAAAAAAAAAAAAAAAAATTTTTCTTTCTAACATGCAAAACTGAGCAAGCTTAATTATCAGCATGGGTTTCGGGCAAAGCCCCAGCCAAACCACAGGTTCATCCCGAGTGCACGGTAATAGCGGCGGATACCAGCAGACCGACAAGTGACATTGCGACTGGAAGCGCTGCCGTGGGGCCACCGCTGCAAAGGGCAGGGCAGCAAGGCTGCACAGCTGCCTCAGGTGAATTCTACAAACTTCCGGGTTTTGTTTGACTCGGCACTAAACAGATCAAGTCAGCAAGGAAAATATGACCCATCTATTAGAAAGCTTACAATCTCATTATTTGTCGGACTGCCGGTTTTGATATTGGTCACCACAACGGCATAATTATCTTCTCTTTAAAGACGTTCTTCTCACTTTAAAGGCTCTTTTTTACCTTCAGCTCTTTAAACTCACTTTAAATTCTAATTATTTTCATACACGTACACCATCAATATAAACAGCAGTATTTAGAATGAAAAAAAAAATTCAAATTCTACATTATTAGGTAAGACTTTTGAGATCAGAGAAGCATGGCTGAGCAAGGAGTAGGGATGCTCGGTATTTCAAAACTTAAATATTTGCTTTATACTGCAGATGCTCAACACACCAGCTACCGAAAGTGCACGCCAACTATTAGACTCTAATATTTCTGATGCCAATGCACTGCTGCAAGGCAGAACGTGGAATGGAAACTGAACTTCTCCTTATTTGGTGGAAACGCGCCGAACCGCTGCGAGCGCACACAAACACACACACACACACACACCGGTCACCCACCGCGCCGACC
>VZTF01005928.1:116951-131085 GCA_013397755.1 Cnemophilus loriae
CGCCGCCTCCCGCGCTGAGCTCCCACCGCCCCGGGGCGGCGCTCCCGGCCATCTTGGGCTCTGCCCGTGCCGGGTGCTGCAGGGGGCGGGCGGCGCTGCTCTGCCGTGCCAGGGTTAAATTCTCCCCACGGCAAGGGCCTTAATGAGTTTGTTAAGTAAAACGCCATCCAAGGCCAGCAGCTCCCGCTCTGACAGTGGGTCAGCTTTCAGTAATTCCCCGTGTTGCTTCCGGCCCTGTACCGTGCCCTATACTCCTTATCTCCGCCGGCTTCCCCGGGTGACATCATGCCGCATTCCTTAGGCCCCCCACATTTATTTTCTCCTAGAAAACCAGTCCTCTTTCCAGAGAAAATGAACGAGCTAGGTTAACACCGTTTACCTTCGATAAAGTTGTTGCAGCGCATCTGTGTTTCCATTCAGCACCCGTGTCCTCGCACTCCGCGCTGCAGAAAGGCTGCAATTTAATTTTTTCTGTCTTGTGTCGTGGCATTCCCTACTACTCTTGTCTCTCTTGCTTCCTCTTCACCTCACAGAAACGTTCACGTCCTTTCTCAAGGACTCAGGCACTGAAGCTGAGAGCTGCAGTAACTCCTACAAAGCAATGAAGCTGCCACCAACCCCCCAGTCAGAGCCAAGGCTCGCACCAAGGCTCTCCGAAAAATTCTCGCTGGCACAGCTGAAGGCATTGCCGTTCCCGGCTGTCTCTCCCACCTCCTCATCAGGCATGACTGCCCCTAAAGCAGTTGATATAAGAAACTATTTCCAGCCCTTGCAATTCACATTTTCGTGCACTAATTTCTGAAGGTGAGGCTGAGATTCTTTCTCAGACTGTGAGCTGTGCCAGCTAGGGCTGGTCCCTTATTACATTCTCCCATCCCAGGTGTGAGAAGGAATAAATAGGTGATAGCACCTCAAACTACTGCAGCAATCTCTGCTAGGGCTCAAACCTGCAGCTAGATAAATTGATTTGCACAGTGGAAATGATGCCAAGAAGATCACATTTTTATCACTCCAGAGGTTATAGTCCAGGCCCATTGCTTTTCACAGGGATTTTTTTGGATGGTGTTTTCATGAAAATATTAACTTTTCCACAGAATAATCACTATTTATCTATCAGTTACAGAATCTTTGATTAGTTAAAAACAAACAAACAAACAAACAAACTACCGCTTTCTGGTTTTGATATGCTATCAAAACGTTTTCCAGAACAACTGGATGTATTTTACATCAGTAAGGAGTGCTCTTTGCAAAAAACAAACCTTGAGAGTTAGGAAAACAAGATTAAAAGGGCTACATTCCGAAGTCTATTATGAAATAAATGAAATTTAAATCTATCTGAATTGAATCAAGATACAGTGAAAATTCCCAGGAGAATGTAGTATCTGAAGATCACTGATGCTCTGTGCATATGATGCCATATGTGCATAATGCTTTTCCTAAGGTCTTTGTTATATTGGCTGACAAAATGCTAAATACTACAGTAAAAAAAGGTAGTTTTTAAGGTAGATCTGAGATAAAGCTTTTAAAAGTGAATCTGATTAGTATGTTAGCAAATATGTAGAAGATTCTAGTTATTTAACAGTATAGAATAAAAGTGCTTATCTTCCGGTTTTATTGTTAACAACATGCTTTCAGTTGCACATACTCTAGATTTCTTAATCTAAAAAATCTAGATTTCTTAATCAAAAAACATCATCACATTTGCACAAATAACGTAGGCATTTGCATAACGTGATTGTTATTATGGATAATTTATGTTTGATCAAGTAATAGTTTGTGACTTTTCAGACTAAAGGTATTATTATTATTATTATTATTACTACTATTTTGCTGATGAAATCTATGTTAAAAATTCTTTTCAGTTTTGACTCATAGACCTAATTTATAAGAAGCATCAACTATACATCTGAGAAAGATGAACAAAAATCTGTAATTCCTCATCTTATTTTCTTTTAACACATTTTTTGAGTAAGTGCAATATATTTTTTTAATTCTGTCTTTTGAAAAAGAAGTGTTATACCCAAGTATTTGTCGCCACGCATCAGGAGATTACTGAAACACTTTTGTTACTATTCCTTTCATGGCCCTTCCTCGGAGTGTAATGTTAAAATAGGTTAATAAGAAATCAAAACCATCTGTTACCATGACAATTAAGGTAACAGATACTGCCAAAATACAAAAATTAGCTGGGCAGCATCAGAACTGAGTGACTGATTATATCCTTACAGGGGCAGCAGCAGTGAGCAGGCAACATGATAATTATGGAGATGGTGATTTCCCATCATTCTGTTTCCACAAATTGATGCTGTTTTAAAAATGAGAGAAGTGCAAAATTGTCCTTTACAAGCTCACAGGACAAACATGGAAATATTGCTCATACATATTTCATATAACTGGTGAAGGTCATCATCAGACTCATAATTCATTATGCATTTTAGCTGCATAAGAGTGCTCCTTAAAACTCATGAGATTCTGCCTTAAAACAGACTATTCTGATGTGACCTTCTTTGGCGTCTCGCTTTATTGTTCCTGTCCCTCCAGATACACATGAAGGCAGCCCAACAGAGGAACTATGCACGATGTAAAAAACATAGCTTGAGAACAACACAGTAGACATACTGCATCTGATCCAACCATCAATTTAACTGGACATTTTGCCTCCAGCAGGGACCAAGAGCAGGCATTTGGAAAACAGTGCAATCAATGAAAACTATCATTTTTTCTCCTGGCTCCTGGCACTTACTGGAGCAAGTAATTTTTCCATCTTCTCCTTTCTCCATCACATTCCCTAACTTAATTATTTAATATCATATAAGATTAATGTGTCTCCATGTTGCTGATCCTTCTTGTTTCTCTGTATAATTTTTCAAACAATTCTGTGTTGTTTTCTGGGATTGAATTAGCAGAACTGTCAGTATTACTCAGCATGTGGGTATAGTACATACAAAAGACATAAGGATGTTTTCTGTTTTGTTCTCACTCCCAATAATAATAATTCCCAACATTTTACTTGACTTTTTGATAAGTTCTAAGTGCTATGCACAATGGCTTCAAAAACTATTTCCAAAGTGGTAGTAATTAATTGTTCTGTTACAGATAACTAGGATTACTCTCCCCCCAGTACAGTACTTTGCATTTTTCAGTACCATCAGGTGTTTTACTGTGTAATTTAAAATAAGATTGCACAAACTTCATCACCTCTTTTCTCATGACTTCAGTGACAGCTCTGAACAGCACAGGAGGTCCAAATAGACACGGTACTAAGAGCACACTAGTAATTAGTAACCTCTCTCCGTCATGACCATCGTTGACCATTAGCTTTACCTTTTTGTCTCCTCCTACCTTTCAGCTGTTTATTGATTCTGAGTGGAATCTCAGGATCTTCTTACCCCATGAGAAATTAGTTTTGTAAAAGTACTTAATGTTTACAGTACACATGTGGTAAACATATTTGTTGTTACAGGTTTCTCCAGAGACTGGTATATAACAGCATTAAGGCCAAGCGTGAAAAATTTAGGAGAAAGTTACAAGGTCATTTGCTAGGTAATGGCCATTTTTATTGTTTTCCAGCATATATTAACTAGACATTCTCACTTTACTAGTATATGTTGATAACCCATGCTGTTCTTGTTTTGTATAATACTGTTCTTTTTCATTTTTGTTGTATTACACGTGCTTATGCGTAGGCAGGCATATGCATCACATGTGCATACACAGAGTTTTCTGCTGAGATTCTCCCCAGCTAAAAACCATTAGAACTGACACCATGATTTGCAGATTTCACTGTTAGATGAGATCATCTTAACAGCCTTCTTCTTAACAGACTTCTAAGGTCTTACTTTTGCCTTCCAACACATTTTTGTTTGACATGTTGATTTAGTAGAGACATGAATTCCTGCTGCAAGTGCCTGAGGCCCATCCCCTTGCTTTAACACCAGCAACTAGTACCTATTCAAAGTGGCAGATTCTCCTTACTGTCTCCAAAGCTGGATGGAAACTGTAGTGCTGTGATTCAAACAGGAGTGTGTGGATGTGTCTTGTCTCTGCTGTTCAGCCTCATCAGGGATCTGTGCCATCGACCTGCCCTGAGTCACTCCTCACCATGGGTGTACTGCAGCCATTGCATGGGTGTGCTGTGGGGCTATGATTCAATGTGACTCAATATGAACTTGTAAAGCCACTTCAGCCCAGGCTAAAACAGGTCTTAAAAAACACATCTTCATATGATTTAAAGATTTCAAGTGGTAGAGGATCTACTACATTCCTCATTCCTGTGGACTTTGTAACACCACAGAAAAAGTAAGATATCTTTTTCTAGAACACGACAGGGTCCTTGGGTGCAATGAGAAATTAAAATTCAAGTCAATGCTGTTATAGAAAGATGAGGGGAATAAGTAATATTCAGAGAGTAGGGATATTAGGAGCAGTTAGAAATATAGCTATACTTTTTGAGACAAGCCAATCAACAAGGAAAACAGCACTCTTTTATGAACTCCATATCCAAAGCATCATCATAGTTTTTGGTCCAATAATTGTCTTCCTTGGCCACTCCCTCTGTCAGTTTTTTCAAAGGAGAAAATAATTTAACCAAAACGAAAAGCATAGTGATGCTCTGGAAGACTTTCCAAGAATTTTCATGTAGAGCTACTTTAAAAAATATTAATTGTATGGGCTCTAAGCTTTACTTTTCCTATAATGACCAAAAAAGCCCAAACCGAAAGAGAACAACAGAAAAAACCCAACATTTTCTCTTTTTTACTCTCTCAGTGAATTGAAAAACTTAGCAAAACATAAACATTTCTTTTAATGTAAAAGCAAATATGCCAGACCAGCCTCAGAACAAGAGAGACTACAAATACAAACACAGTGACTGCTGACAGTCTTGGTTCTGGAATGAGCACTTCAGTTGAGGTAGATGGAATGATTCACTTGTGCTCACTGGTGTCTGTCCAGGAGAGAGGACTTATTTCAGGAATGGCCTCAGGGCATCACAGCCTTCTTGTTATTCACTAGATGCCTCAAACAGTATAATGCTGCTGCTTCCTAAATTTAGCATGTAAACCTTTACTACAGTGGAATACAAAAGAGAAGAAGTATTTCAAATCTTGAAGTAAATCACTGAAATTACGTGCTCCACCCCTAAGCCAAGAGTAAACATTTGCATGAAATGACAGAAAGATGCTGTATCAATACAAGCTAAAAGACAGGGCCCATTACATTAGTTATACAGCACACCATGTGTCTGAGAGCAGTTACTTGAAAACTGTAAGACTGAACCCAAAGCCTTTCTCAACAGGCACACAGAATTAGATGGGGGATGATGCTTTTCTGCACGAAAGGATGTGAAGTAAAGAGGATGTGCACAAATGTTTTGAGAGAGCAGAGCATCAAACTGTGTTTGGAGACAGTATACAAAGATAAAAAAAAAGTATTAAAAGCTGATTGTATGTAATGTGTTTTATATTGTTCTTTGTTATAAGATCTAAATATTTGAGAGAGAGCAACATGACTAATTACTTTCTCATATTCCTGGTGTTAAAAAATCTTGTGTGGCAAGGAAACAGCAGTACATTTCCTGATCTCCAGATGGCATGGGAACAGCCGAATCATCCAGTCCCTCTGTCCTCTTGTTTGGTATGCATCATGAAAAAAATCACCTCTCCTTCTCCTTTCTCTCTACACATATACATACACATACGGATATTTTGGGGACTTTTTCAGAAAACCAAAAATACAGGCTTTGCATAAAGGATGTCAAATAATGGTAGCAGAGATGACAGTTACATTAATATGGAATTACTATTCACATCCATATCAAATACAGTTGTAGGTGTAATATCTTTATTTATTGGTTTCCTATAAAGTTCTTTCCTAAAGCTCAGGCATTTATAACGAGTCATGACAGAAGTATATCAAATCTTTTCCTGAAGGAAATCTTATTGAAATGGAACTGTGGATTTGCATTTGTCAGAATGCATTTACTTAGCATATGAAATCATGTCATGGCAAAAGTCATCACGGTAATTTTTTTTTTAATTGGTGAAATGTCAAGACCTGCTGACAGTGCAATCATGGTTCACAGAAGTTTACAGCTGGCTAAAAAAAGGGAAGAAAACTTTCTTTATCACTGGATTCATGACAGTTAATGATCACTTAATTCAAGATTCCTGTTCATAAGCATTTTTAAGGATAAATTTTGTCTGTAATTTTATTTGTCTGGATTCCAGGTTCTTAGCTGAAAAGCAATGCTTATGGTGCATATCAGACCACTTGAATCTGATAATATTTGCAATTGCACTGAATTTATACTATATTTTTAAGTCATATCCAAAAACACCTTACTGTTTCCTGCATATGGGGAAGTGTATTTTTTAGGATAAGATTTCTATACAAACTGCCTTTTAGGAATTCTTTTCTGGCTTCAAGAGACAATGACAGCACTGAAATCCAAATGAGATTCAAATTCACGTGTCATCAAATTTTATTAATTTCACTGGCACTGCAGCCACAAGTCATTTGATCCTAAATAATTTGATTTCATGCTGTGTGAAACTGCAAGAGAGAACAACGATCAGACTCCCAGCGTAGCTTCCCATGGAGCACTGGCAGTGGTCTCGCAGATTGACCTAATAGCCTAGGAGGATTTCTGTCATGGTGAAGAAGGTTAAACTATGTGTTGATTTCAGAGAGTAGACAAATACCTACCAGGGAAGTACTATGAGAATATCAAACATTTTAACTATGCTACATGGTTTGATTACAAATAGGCCAATTTTCCCCTTCCTCTAACACCTAAGTTTTATGAATTTCCCATCTGCAAAGTTAATTGCAATTGTGTGTGTCAAGCTTTTGGGATAAGTCTTACCCTTTCCTATTTTTCCTTGAGGAAATTATGTCCAAGGATCTCTGACATGCTGGAAAAGCTTAGATTTAAAAATATAGTTAAGAAAAATATATAACCATCTTTTTGTTTGGTTTATAATTATCCTATGTGATTGTGTTACATGTATATGAATAATATTTGCCTCTGAAGGTATTGTGATGTCATATTTTGAAGCACATATTATTTGTTCTCTGTCACACAAATGACACAGATGGATCCCACTTTCTTTATGTTTACTGAAAGAAGCACAAAAGTTGTCTTGCACACAGGCAAGCGTTTTCTCTGTGAACAGTTACAGAAACTTCCCAATGCACTTCCTCTGAATCCAAGTCTTCCTTAAGTTTAAACCAACTTGTTCTTACAGTTTCCTGCCTCCTTTTTTCACAATGCATCATTCAAAACAGCAAGGGTTTGCCACTTTGAGTGCATCATCACTATTTAGTGTATTAGGAACCAGCATATTACTCCATTGTAAACAGTTAATCTCCATTTTGATTTTGATGGAATCTTATAAAACAGTATTACATGACATGAAAGAAGGATTCTGCTGATCTGCAAATTTGGCAGAAATGATGAGGATGAGGAGGGGACTAATGATTCCAGAATTTGTGTATTTCTGCTCTATTTCTGCTCTAAAATCCAGAAATAACTGTAATTACAGTGCTAACAGGAAACAGAAATTGGAGGGGTAGTTTTATTTTTTTCTTCAGACAATCAATTGTATCACAGACCAAGCAAAGTAAGTCAGTGTTAACTAATAATTAGTTAACAGTGTTAACTAATATAAAGGCTCAGTACTAACTGTTTCTCATATAGCAAGCAGTCATCAATAAAGCCTTGGTACCTTGGTTAATTGGTTACTACAAATCAAAATGTTTCCATCACAGAGTTGAGCAGAAGGCTTGAGACTAGTATCTCACACCAGAAGAAAATGAAGGCGTTGTTTTGTTTACTCACTTTCTAAGGAATACATATCCTTTATTTCATTACTGGGAAATTGAGCTTGTATGTGTTCCCAAGCTAAAACTGACTGCACAGGCTATTTTTCTTACAGGTCAGATGTGAGGAAACAGAACCATTTTACTTCCTTCATAATCTCTATATAAAGAGAAGAGGAAAATGGGACCAGACCTATTGTTCTTACAGTTTCCTGCATCCTTTTCCACTATGCCTCATTCAAAAAAGCAATGGTTTGCCACTTTGACTGCATCATCGCAATTTAGTATTTGGATATCTAATAATATATATATGGCTTTTCCAGTACACAGACAATATCAGAAAATCCCTTATTGATAAAAAAGTTGTATGTGAAAGGTATCTTCTGAGTTTGTGGGGTTTTTTTCATATAAAATATTGTAGCTCCTCATTAAAAGTGTTCTCTTTCTTTCAAATTAATAAGATCAAATGACAGAAATGAATAATCTGCCCAAAAATCTCAATAAACTATTTTTGGGTTTCCTTTTCTCAGCTGATTTTCCTAGGTCTTCAGTCAATTGAGTGACTAGAGTACTATGATCAAATATAAACAAGAAAAAGGTTTGAGTTATAGAATCGTAGAATCATTTAGGTTGAAAAAGACCTCTAAGATCATCAAGTCCACCATTACAAAATACATTTGGTGCACTCTTGGCCCCCCTAGTCCCAGGCTTTTTGCCAGGGCTGCAACAACTCTTATTGAAATGGACTGGGAAGTGGGACAAGAAATTTCTGATCTCACGCATCAATGAGCTGTAGATGGAGATGTGGGGAAGCAAACATGAGCCCACTGTGTGCTCCTGGCAAGCCCTGCTTTGCTCTCCAGTGCTATTCCTTCCATCTCTACAACATACTCTACAAAGGAATTGCAGGGATCATGCCTGAGGCTTGCCCTCACTGTCTCTCAGCCGTTTGTAAGACACCTATAAAAAGAAGCACTACCTAGACACTTCCCATGAAGAAACCTCCTAGTACATCACTCCATGGGTCAGGAGAGGACAAGGAGGCTGAGATAGCCTGCAACCTTTTAGTTCCTGTTGAGGCTAAGAGATCTAGGCTGCTACCTTAGCCAGGTAGCAGCAGTGCTTAGATTCCTGCAAAGAATCAGCACCACCTTTTATCACAACTGTTTTTTGATCTATTGGGTAGTATGGAAGAGATAAGAATTCAGGACACGGCCCTTCAGTCGGAGAGGTGACTGTACATTCTAATGGCTTCCTGATTAAATTATTTGCTATAACAGAGTCAAACTGCTCTTAGCCTGAAAGAAAAGGCACGTGGGAAGAGTAATGATGCAAAGTGCTGCTTTTCTTCACCTTCTATTTCATATTCCAGTACAAGAGAGATATGTGCTTCATGCACTCAAGAGTATTCTCTCTCCTCTGTCAAAGACACAAATCCTGGCAAATTACTTTGGTGGAAAGCACACACAAGTTGACAGTTCCATGAAAAAACACGTAGATCGCAAAAGATGCAATCATCTCTCTGTATTTATGCACATATATCCATTCCATCCTGCCAGTCTATAACAAGCTCATTTTATGATTAATTTAAAGACCTGTAAGATCTGAACTTTTTTTTTCCTAAAGGAACAGGGAGAAATAATGTACTTGGCAATGATTCCATTTAAATTCAGAAAGTTGTAGCACTATGTAGGCTTAGCCCAAATTCTACCAAATATAGCCCTGCTAAAATAACTGGAACAGAACATGATGTTTCAAAAATAAAGAAATTACATTCATTTAGAACACTTGAATGCGTGTTAACTAAGTGTATTTCCACTCTGCTCAAATCATGGGTTTAGTTCAAATAACTTTTATTGATTTTACATTACAGGACTGTCATTAGCATTTGCTAACTGAGTCAAGTTCCGATGGTAATAGCTTTTCGTCAGGAATTATTTATACCCTGACAGGAAAACTACATTCTTCTTCTCTGACATCTTGAGACCCTCAATGCAAACAGAAGAAGTTTCAGTTCTGTGTACATTTTATACATCTTACTGTCAAATTCAAAAAATGGGGTCTGTGAATGGTTCCTGTGAATAGAAATGGTAGTACAATGAAAATGCTACTGTATTTCGAAATCAAGTTCTGCTCTCCAGTATGCCGACGTAAGTGCAAATTTATGCTCCTCAATGTGATGGAATTATCCTAGCTTTTATAAGAATACACGTGAGCTGGGGACATATCGGTGAGGTCAATGATCAAAGGAGATGGGGATTTGGCTGTCGGGGTCAGGGTCAGCTGCAAAGAAGCTGCTGGAGTGGCAGCCACAGCCAGGGCCAACCTTGTCCCAAGGGAGCTGCCTTCATCCCAGATTCTGCTGCAGGGCCTGGCCAGAGCTACAGCCCCACTGCATTGCTGCCCTGCGTGTCCCTGGCTGTGGGCTGCTGGTCCGGACCACACGGTCCTGCCCACTGCCTGGGCGGGGGGTGGCAGGATGGGGCTTTTGCCAGCAAAGATGACCACTGCCTGTTTTGTCATCATGCTCGGAATCAGCTTCCCTTGCTAATCCCTCACAATAAATGTGGATAAAGAGATGCAATTGGAAATAGATCTTCAAAATAAGTCAAGATGTTCAGAAGGGAAGAAAGAGAAAAACATAAGACAGGGGACAGAAAAAAATAACATAAAAATTAGAAAGTGTGAAGATATGAGTCTGGAAAATATATTAAAGCAAAGCTATATATAGAGAGGAAGACCTTTAATTATCAGACTCCTTCCTAGAGCCACCACAGATGGAGCACACAGCATCTTAATATCCTTCCTATACCTGATTGAAACATCAGAGAAATGTCACAACAGTGTTGTTTTTAACAAATGAAGCATATTTGAAAGCACATGGGGGTGGTTTTGCTCTAGAGAAATTTAAGAAAAAGAAATAAACTAGATTATTGCTATCTTAAAAAAATATAAGACACAGAGGGGGTTTTATATTTTATTTATCTTAACATACAAAGAACATCACTCTGGACAAAAAAGGAATGAATTAAAACCCTTGGGAAACCGATATTAATGGAAAACAGCTAAAAGAACAGGCTGAGTCAAATTCTGACCACGAGAGAGAATCACTTTGTGAAATAACAAACCCATGAATCCAAAATAGAGAAAGGCACTAAAGCACCAGGAAAAGGCAAGTTGAACTACAAACCCCATGGCTATCAATACTGTGCAGGATTGTATTGCTGTCTGTGAGGAAAAAATACGCAGAAAGAAAGGTTAAAGGGGGAAATTAAAAATCTTGCATAACTGATTATAACTGAAAACTCTTTAGGTAAAAAATAGTAAGATGGAAACGAAAATGTAAGTGAAGTGGCTAAGGACAGATACATTTATATATACAGCTAAAAGCAGGGAATATAAAAAGAAGGGAGGGTTGAGTATGTGTGTAATATGGGAGAGATGTGAAATTTTGCTTTCAGCACTTCTTCCTACCTCGTAACCAATTTTTGACAAATTCAGTAATGTGCCAGAAGTTTCCTGAAGTAGCTATTAACAACCCTCCCAGATGGAGATCATTATTCAGTGGAATAATGAGGAATAATCAGGAAGGAATCATGAGGAATAATCCCATCAGGAAGGGATAACATCCTATTTCATCATCAAGTTACCCTGCACTTCCACATTCAGGGAGCAAGAGGAAAGAGTAAAAGGTAGGAGAACAATGAGAACTGCTCAAGAATCCAGGGTGACGGAAGCCGAGTAAATAAAGGTAATGAAGGAGGTTAAGACTATTTTCAGACTAGCTGGGACTTCAGTAATGAAAATTCTAGGGCTCCAAAAGAAAAAAAGATATTGAAGGACTACAAAGGTAACCCAAATAATTTTTAGAAAGTAATTTGGATATAGTCTTATAATAATTAGAGGCAGTTGTTATCAATATATAAATAATTTTATGAATAAATATGTATGTTAGTGTCAAAAAATACAAGTAAAAGTTAATCTTGCCCCTCCTGACTCTACAAAATTATAGAGAATATATTTATAAAAGAGGATGTAGACATTGTCATGAATAAGCTGTAAATAAGTATGGCAGAAAGACCAGATGGATTTATAGTTAAATATTGTAAGGATCTAAAAGGAGTTTTAATTCCTATAAAAGACTTATTTGATAGTATCATGCAAGCAAGAGATATTCTTTTCTTTTGGAAGAAACAAGGATAGTTTTAAAATCTAAAGAGAGATGGTATTCAATCAGCTGCTCAGGCAGGTAAATATAAAAAGTCACTCTGCCTTCAATATATTCTGTAAAGGAATGCCTCTCTGGAAACTACCAAACACGTGTAGCTCTGCCTGGGTGAGGGTAGGGAGCCCCCCACCTTTTGAGATGCGGAGATGAAATCTCCTGTAGAAATCTGCCAAGATCATAAGGAGTAAAGGTTGCTCTTTTCCAGCATCTTCCGTTTGATCGCTTTAACTGAAACTCCTTCCTTTAAAGGCTTTCATTTGACTGCTTGGTCTTTTCAATCAGTTGTAGTATTTGGGTGAAAGAGAAAAGGATTCTGCTTTTTAAATATGGGCAACTTTTACAAGGACCATGATAAACATATACAAATTAAATGTTTAAAGGCGAGACTGGGGAAAACTGATGCAACAGTGAATGATATGGAAAGGATACTATTCATTCTGCACTGAGGAAGTTTAGGGACACTAGATGTCTTCAGCCAGGATCCCATACATATTTCAGTGGTGACACAACACGCTAGGGAGGCTGCTGAGAAAGAAGCTATTATTTTCCCTCTAGGATGTTCTTGCACAGATGTGAGTAACCACGTTTTGGTGAGTAACCACATTGCTTTAGATCCACTGTTAGCTTGACAACTGCTCCTTGCAAAGGTGCTCTCCTCGTATAGAAGGAAAAGAATAAAACCCCCATTGTTGTTACTGTCTGCTACCTGGCTCTGTGTGGAAAGGATTTTTTCATCCACCATGGAAAATCTCATAGCCTTAAATGTAGGATGCCCTTTTGATGGAGAAACAATCCCAACAGGTCTGGTAGAACTGGTAGGTTCTTTGAAATATGGATGCCATTTCATATAAGGTAAAAACAGCACATGATGAAACTGATGTTTTTCAAAAGTGCAAAAATGTAAGGTTGGAAAGAGGTTGTAAACTGTAACACAGAACATATATGCAGAAATTTACAAAAGTATGGGTACAATGTCTGTAAAGTGGCTATATTCCCACTTCTATACAACGAAAATACATATGCTTTCAGGAAAGCAGAATGGGAACTTCTTTCATTTGTAATTGTTAACACTATTATCAAAATCTTCTTCTGTCTGGAATAAAGTACTTATGTCCAAAGGTATCTTCTTTTTTGAAAAAAATCAGGCAGTAACAACAAACCAGTTCTAAAGTCTGAGACAGCAGATATTTTTAAACATCTCCCATTCATTTCTAGCCCTAATCTACTTGTCTTTACACTAAAGAATCAGGATAGAACAAGTTCCCAGAACTCCTGATGAGCTGCAAGTAAAGGATTATATTGACAGAGTTTGTAAAACCTGTTCCACAACCTTATGTATGCGGAAGAATTTAGAAAGACAATGACAAATAACCTCAGGGCTATTTTTCTAAACTTGGAGAACCAGATGCAAAATGGAAACTGGACCTGAATACATACTTTATAAGACTGAAAGCTATTTGAAGGTGTTTTAATGAAAAAAAAAAAAAATCTGAGCATGTATCTTACTTCAGTGCAAATAAAGTGGTATGTGAGACCCACTAACTGAAATAAGAACATCAAAAGCAGGTAGACAGTAGACATGGCACACCCCCATCACCTGATGAACACCAGACCCTGCATCTGTTTATGAGTTATATTTATTTTTAGAAATTAGTCTCAACGTGTAACAACTAGTTTTCAGAAGCCAATAGTAAGTTCACAGCTGATAAAAGACACTGAAACTATTTTTAAGTGGTATTGCCCTTAAAAAGGAAAGCCTGGACGTGGCACTGAGTGCCATGGTCTAGTTGACACGGTGGTGTTCAGTCACAGGTTGGACTCGACGATCTCAGAGGTCTTTTCCAACCTGATTGTTTCTGCGATTCTGTGAAGGCAGGCTCGGGAAGCCGCTCGGCACTGCCTCAGCCTCTCACATGACCCCCTGAGTCGGGACGGCCGGGCAGCTGAGCATCCCCTGATTTATTGGGCAGCTTCCCCGGGGGCCCGTACAGTCCCGGCCGCGCCAGAGAGCGACCCGGCGTCCGAGCGCCCGCGCCCCTCGGCACGCCGGCCTCCCCGCGCCGCCACACCCACAGGGGGCGCTGC
>VZTF01005928.1:131322-205831 GCA_013397755.1 Cnemophilus loriae
CGACACCGAGAGCACCAAGAAGGTGGCGTCCAACGGGCGCGTCCTGGAGCTCTTCCGCGCCGCGCAGCTGCCCAACGACGTGGTCATGCAGGTACGGCCGCCGCCGCGGGGCCGCCGGGGGTCGGCGGGCCCGGGCACCGCCCCACCGTGCCGAGATGGCCCCGTCCCGGCCCTTCCCCTCCGCCCGGCCCGCGCCCCCTGCCCGCCCCGCAGCCCTTGGGCGGGGGTCGTCCCGCTGGCAGGGACTCGGGGATCACAGAATCTTTAGGGTTGGAAGGGACCTGTGGAGATCGTCTCGTACAACCCCCGTGCCGAGGCAGGGTCACCTGGAGCAGGTTACACAGGAACGCGTCCAGGTGTGGTTTGAGTGTCTCAGGAGAGAGAGAGACTCCACGACCTCCCTGGGCAGCCTGTTCCAGTGCTCTGCCGCCCTCAGTGTAAGGAAGCTCTTCCTCATGCTGAGGTGAAACTTACTGAGGTTTAGTTTATGGCCATTGCTCCCCATCTTGTCGCTGGGCACCACTGAAAAGAGTCTGGCACCATCCCCTCAACAACCACCTTTGAGATATTTATATGCGTTAATGAGATCGTCTCTCAGTCTTCTCTAGACTAAACAGGCCTAGGTCTGTCTGTCCTGATCAGAGAGTTCCAGACCCCTGATCGCCTTTGTGTCCCTCCGCTAGACCTTCTCTGTTACCTCCTTGTCATTCTTGTACTGAAGAGCCCAAGACTGGACACGGTAGGAGGGAGCTGGTGTCTGGCCGGCCACCTGAGCGCCTCCGGCTGCAAGGGAGGGGCAGGGGGCACAGCGAGTTCTGCGCTGTGCCCTGTGCCAGCCCCACCTCCCCTTATGTACCTGCGACTGCGGGGCTGGCAAGGGGCTGGTGGTGTCTCTGCTGGCAGCGTCCAGCAACTGGTGGGGAAATATTCTGTGCCAACAGAGGCCAGCCACAGTGTGAGAACCCCGGAATGTTTGGGGGAGGAAGGTGAGATTGTCCCCACGATCTGCTGATGAAGAGCAACACAGAAGGAAATCTGGGTTTGTGTCGTTGGGAAATTTGTTTCGCTGGTCCACTTCACCTAAGCCATGCAGTCTTTTTTGGATGTCACTTGCCGGCAGGAATTAACTTACCTGTGGTCATTCAAATGTTTCTAACAACGAAAAACATGGTGTTAAGACTGATGCGGGCCCGTACTTGCAATATGTATGTGCACAGTTTTAGCACTTCCTTGGCCAGGTTACATCTAAAAGGTGTAGCAGTGTTGCAGAGCTACCTGCGTAGGAAAGTCTGCTTTGGTGTGCATATGTGATTATTTGAGGAACGTATTCCCAGTGAATCATTCTTATGAACAGCTGTTTGTAATAATTTGCTGCTTCTGCAGTTCACTCTGTCGTTGTTCAGTGCTTTAAAGTTTACGTAGTCTTTTAAGCTGCTATGGGTAAAGCTGTATTTAGAAAGCTGTGCCGCCTTTTATGCTTTTTCATCCTGAGCCCAGTGAGATAAGCAGCCCTTTTATCAAAGTATTAAACTTACTGTTGCTAGAAACACAAATTGCAGGATACTGAAATTCTGTGCCAAGAGAACACTTACTGACCAGGGTTACTTGTGGTGTGTTTTGGGCCTCCCAACTTGGTTAGCTGAAATGAGTTTAAGACACAGTGAAGTGGAAGAGGGCTGAATAAGAGATGGTTCTTCCTGGTAAAACCAGTAATCTCTTATTTGATGACTTGCTAGACTGGACTTAATGGTAAGAGAGTCTGCACGCTCAGTATTATGAGTAAGGTTTCTCAAGGGCCACCCACTGCTGCTTTTTGTGTGTGGCCAACCAATTTCAGAAAAATCATCCCAGGGAAAGTGAACGTTTATATCTTCGCTGTATTTAAAAATTTCTTTTACATAAAACTTGTCTGGATCAGTGTATAGTAAGCTAGTGCTAGTAAGCTTTTGTTTTATGCAGGAATTTAGTGCAAGAACTTGGAAAGACTTGGAATTTTGAACACAAGTGTACACAGATTCTATCTTTATCTTTTGCAGAGGAGGTCAGATATTTTCCTGCAAAGTAGATTGCATCTGAAGAAGAGAGACTACTCGGGCGTCATTCCATAGGTCCTAAATAAATTAACTCAAGAAGCAGACCTGGCTTATCACTGTAGTGATCTCAAGGAGCACCTTGCAGTTAAAATGGCAAACAAGATATTAGATTGCCTGAGGAATGAGACTGTAAATAGTACAAAGAAAGTTGAAATGCCCTTAGCAGTTTGACCCATTATGAGTATCTTGTGCAATCACAGTTGGTCGCCTGTAAAGTACCTTGTACTTTGAAAAGAATTTAGTTGTCTAGTTATTTTATCTTCTTCCTAAAGTATGGCTCTACCCGAGGTTAACAGAGGCATGAATATATTGGATTGGAGTTCTTCAAAGGGAAGTTGCATTTGATGCTTTGGAAGCTGAGACTATGTAACTTAAACCTCAGGATGAAATAGCTTAAAAAATAAAGAAACCCTGTGAAGGAGATGGAATTTTCTTTTGACCACATGGGTGCTTTGTTGTTACGTGTTCATTTGAAGCACCTGATGCTTGTGGGGAAATGAACTTGATTCAGTTACCCAATCCTTACATAATCTTGGAATTCAAGTGTAGTACTGGTCACATGAATGCTAAGTACATTTGTGGGTGTGCAAAAGAGCATAAAATTGTCACTCTTCAAGCTCAAGGGGACCTAGTAGTCCTGAGGAACTACCCTGGAGTTTTTCCTCTTCAGTACTACAGGGTCGTAGGTACCTTTGAATAGTTCAGAACTGATTCCATTGGAAATTAAAATGTCTGACAGTTGCATTTTTAGACTCATAACTTGTTTTACTTGAAAATCTGTTGTCTAATGGCTGGATATATGTGCAGCCTTTTTTGCAAAGAGTTGCGTCCTTGTGAGAGATCTGTCTCACAGGAGCAAAAGTTAATACTCGTGTCTCATCGTTCCTAATCAATTTCATTTCTCCCTCTGAGAGACACTGTCAGCTGACTGTTAAGTGGGCATGAAAGAACATATAGAAGACTGAAACAGTTACCGGTGTTGTAAACAAAGCTACAGTATCCTGGAAAAGAAAAGCTAGATGTCTATTTTATATACATCTACAAAAGGACAGTTTTATTACCAGAATAAAAATACCACACCAAAGATGCATGTGTGAGAACACCAGTCTCTATTAACCCACGTTTCTTCTTTCTTATGCACATCTCTGAAATGAGCATTAAGGTAGAAGACTTGCATAAAAGAGCGAATAAAAGTACGTGTATTGGGGTAAGAAGTCCAGCTACTTCACAACAGTTATGAGTCTTCAGATCACTCTCAGGGTGTGGTTTCACATTGCAGCTGACAAAAATCTAATGGTGAGTTGGCACTGAAGAAAGTGGTTCTGTCTTCCCTCAGCCATGTGTTCTTTCTCCTTGCAAAGACACTCGTGCCTGTCCAATGCTATTGTACGCTGGCATCAAGGGCTATGTAGGCAGAAAGTTAATCACAGCTTTTTGTTGGTTATAACTCTGTATCAGGTGACAGTGGGGTTGAATGAATGTCAGTGCTAGCACAAGAAAGGAGGCAGGAAAAGTCTTTGACAGAGGGGAAGTGGACAACTTTCTTTGTTCTAGAGCAATTGGGTATTTAGCATGGGGTTTGTGTTAGCTTAAACCACTGGAAGATGGAACGGGCTCTGACTTTTCTTTTGAACAGACAGTGAGCTGGTCCAGGGAGCTCGTTCAGCCAAAAGTTAGAAGGCTTTGTCAAATGTAATTTTCACTTGCCTCAGCTTGTGGCTCAGTTGCATGTGCATTGGTGTTTGTGTGTGCAAGCAGCATGACACAACACAAGTGATCCTGAGGAGCTGTCATCCACGGTATTTATGCACTTGAGAAGCTTCCCTTTGCTAGAGCTCCAGCCTGTGCCCTGAATGTTAGCTGGTTTTCATTATGTGCCTTCCCAGGGTGTATCTTCTAGGTTAGCTTGATACAAAAGAAACATAGTTGCCTGTTCTGGAGTGGCTGCATAAAGGAGTGTGCTCGGGAAATTGGCTGCGGAGGCATGTTTCACGTCTGACCTAAAAGGCTCGTGTATGTATGCTAATAAAGTCAGTTTTTGGTGTCTCTGCACTGGTGGTGAAATTGCTTGTAAAAGCTACAGTTAGCCAAAAAATTTATTGTGAAAGTCATTACTTATGCATGGAGTGAATACAGTAGCTGTTCCATTTGTTTGATTTGTAGAATTCTTATTTAGGTGAGTTAATCATAGAACGTTTTCTGAATTTGTACTCTTGATTATGAATCACAGAAACTTCACCAGACAAGAAGCAAGTCAGTGGTGCATATGATACTCATCTGAAAATTATTGAGTCAAAGCGTCTTGCTTTAAAATACAACATTACTATAAAACTACAAATATGTGAGTATTGGCATGTATTTTCTCTAAAATGAATGAACTGTCATCTTCAGTGCTGGCATTGTACAGCAATGTTACCTGATTTCTAATTTAGAAAGTATTTGAAATGACAGATGAATCGAATAATTATGCCCAGTTACTTCAACTACAGTAGGCTTCCATTAGTCCAGTAAAAACCTAGTGTAAAGCTATTTTTGGCTCTTGTTAGCCACTTTCAAGCTTTCTATTTGTTTCTAAGGAGTCTTCACAGACAGATTAGTTTTGCTTGTTCTTGTTTCATTGATGGAAAAACTACTCTCTGGTTGTCTGCCTCAACTCTCTGTCAGAGTTTGCTGCCCTTACATCAGAAGTTGTAAGAAAGTGCGTACCCGTGATGCAGCTGCTTCACTGAGAAGTCCAGAGTCTGAGCTGCCGGCGTATGCTGCCTTCTGTTGTTCTTGGGGTGGTAGTTTTTGGCAGATAGAGGGAACAGAAGATGTAGTGGTGGTTTCCTCAAATGCCAAAGCTCATCTGCTGACAGGCAGCACAATTATAAATGGAATTACAATCCATAGGCAGAACATGGCAAAATGAAATTGCAGGTTCTTAATTTAACATGTTGGCTTCTTTGTTGGAAAATAGATATAGAGAGAAAGGGATCGAAGAAAATAACAGCTTGTTCACAATTATTTTATTGTTGCAGTTACTGTTTCAGTGAATTTTCCTACAGAAAGACTACCTGTTTGTCAAATCAGTAGAGTCTGCTAAATGCCAGCTTTGAATGGAAGCTGGGCCAGGGCATGCTTAGGATTGCCTGTGTGGTACAGACATGCAGAAGACTCAAACTCATTCTGGTCAATTTGCTGAATTTATTATTCTTTCAGAACTGATGGGGTAAGACATTAGAATTCCTTATACATGGCAAATTTCATGTCTTCCTTGCAGTCATATGAATTTGGAGAATATTTAAAATAATAGCACTTTTAGATCTTTAAAAAATGTATGCTGGGTAAAAAGCTTTCTTCTCTAATACTGACCTATTAACTAGTCTGAAACAAGTGTAGCTACCTCTAACTATAGCAATTTTCTTACTGATCTGTAGTATTTTTTTAGCCTGAGCACCATAAAATTGATGAATCTGTAGGCTTTTTATTATAATCTTATGTAATTTACATGTAATTTTTATATATTTTCATATAAAAGATGTTTGTATGCATATATTATGCTGTATCCCAGTCCTCATTTAGTAAACAAGAGTTGTTAAAAACCTGTTGTAAATAGAAACAGTGCCTGGATCTGCAGTTAAAAATATCTGGTTTCTGAATCACCTATTTTTTCCCTTCAAATATCACTGTAATTGAGTATTCTCCTTTCAGCTGAGCAGTAGGTTAGCTTTGATTCCCTGTATTGATGAGATACACAAGAGTGTACTTTCTGTTAGTGCCAGGAATGGCTTTTAATCTGCTGTTTATCCTGTGAATTATGCTTTGAGTTTCTGCAGAATTCTGGTAAAAGTCTTTGTTTTAGTGATGTTACTTTCCCGGAGACTATATATGCTGAAAATTAGTTTCTTTTTACAGTTAATTAGTTGGAGTAGTCTTATATCTCAGCATTTAGGAAGAGAACAGTCATTGTTTTTGAAACAAAAGACAGGAAGTTAATGGCAAAACTTTAGGACTTAATCTAAAGTCTATTAGACTTACATTTGTTTTTAGTGGATTTCATGGTGTAATTGGTTTAGAGTCTTTGAAATTGACTGGCATTCATACTGTACAGTCACTTACGTAGTAAATAATTCCTTCATAATTCTATATGCCAACACAGCACTCAGATAATTTCAAGTATCACAGCTCAGCTTGGTTTGAAAACAGTTTATTCTTTTCTTTTTAAATATGCTGTCAGATGACAGCAGGGGTGATTAATATCCTTTCTGACATAACTGGATAGAATTCTAGAATCGGAAATATCAGGTCCTTTGGCAAATACAGCTGTCTTAGAATCGAGTTGGCAGTACAAAATTATGGATTGTAAATTTGATCTTTTACCGGTAAAGGTGATTCTTTTGTATTAGAAATTTTAAGTACTTCACTGACTGTGAAAATGGCAAACATGCCTTCATCTTAGTCTAATCTTCAGTAAATGTTACTGCAGATACTGTGAAATTATAGGACTTTTCTGGCAGTCTCTGGCTTTTCAATTGTATTTAGTAGCTTTCAAAATAATAGTCCTTGCAGAGAAGTTTCCTACCTATTAGGTCATAAATACGAGTTTGAAGTCAGAAGTGAGTGTGAGAGAAGTATATTGACTATCAGATTTTTCTCACTGGAGTTCCAATAATGATTCGTGTAAGAATATGTTTCACTCTTATTCTCTTTCCTTTAGCATTTCTTTTTACCGTAAGGATATTCTTAAGCCAGCAGTATTATTCTTTCTAAATTCGTGTACCAGGTTGGTGATCATGTTTATGACTTGCTTGTTTTTCTGCCTGGGGTTAGTGTCTGAAGAGTTAAATTATCCCTACACGTTACACAAAAAATACAACATAACTTAGGCGTGTCTGACTGTGTATAGGAACTGTGTTTTGATAGGTTGAAAGACTTGGAGAAGATGACAGTCTGACCTGAATTTCTGGAATGATTGACTTCTGACGTCTAAAATGCTTCTGAAGTATGGTAACAGAGCAGTGAGTAGGCTCAGTTTTGAATATGTCTTTAAACTTCAGTAATCCCAGAAAAGGATGACTAGGACTGAGCTGTGTAAAATTTAGCATTAGGTGCTGACGTACTCCTGCTGCAGACTAGTAGAAAGACTAGAAAAGTCTGTTATTATTACAATAGTGTGAATGACTTGTTTTCTCTGATTTGGAACATCTTAAATAATTTGAGATCTAATATTAACAGTGGAGTCTCAAGTGTAGCTCTGTAAATGTGCAGTTTTTAGAACTTTAACCAAGTTTTGTTTAAACTTTGATAGACACATTGTTAAGGCTTATAGGCCTCAGTGGGAGGAGGAGAGCAGTACAAAGCTAAGTAATTAATTAACAGTGCTCGGATTGATGCTCAGAGGAAAAAAGATTGGGATGGGAAAGGAGTGTAAAGTAATGGACACAGTAGCTTCAGGTAAACTTACATGGATGTGCTTAGGAATAACAGGAACAGACCAGAGCAGTCCTATTTGTCCAGGCCTCAGCATGACCACTAATTCTGGGGTCAGAGAATGCCTTAATCTTCATTTTACATTAGCAAAAAAAACAGAAGCTTGTGCTCATTCTTTGGGGTTTTTCTCTATTAGTATTGTTCTGGCATAATAATCGAAGGTGGTGTGTGGGGAAAATGTTAAAGCTGAAAAAGAAAGAAAATAATTATTAACAAAGAATATAAAAAATATAAATATATATATAAAGACTATAAAGAATATAAATCACTGGAATGCTTCAGCTAGAGAGAAGGTCTGAAAAGAATGAAAATGTCTATATAAATGCTCCTCTGTTCAGCATTTAGTATTACAAGAAAAATATTCAACTTAATGCTGCATGGTAGGAGTATCCACAATTAGAATATCTGTGAAGTATCTCTCCAGTGCCTGCTGAAGCTAGATGCTTTCTTGATAATTATATGCAAGTAGTTTCATTCATTTGTTTATGCTACGGGAGATGAATTACATTTTGAAGATCAGTAGAGCTTCAGAAGTTATTTACTCATTTAAACTTCAGCCATAAGAACGAGCAAACAAAACGTAAAGGCAAACTTGGTTAGTCTTCATAATTATTCAGTTGGGCTTTTAATTATTGCGAGAATAAGACCAAGTGTCTCAAAAGATTACAGAGGAAGAATGTTATTCTGTGTGTGCCAGCTGGGGCTTGTTTGCCATTTCTGCTTCAGGGTTTGCTCGTCAAAAACATAAACTGCAAACCTAAAAACAAGTTCTAGATATCTGATGTTGACCAGTGAGAGATGTATGTTATAAGATGCATTGCAGTTTGTTCATAAAAAGTTGTACTTTTTCTATTGTAAATAAAGCCTGTGAGTAAATAACTTCTGAAGCTCTGCTGAGATGTTTGTTGGTTGTACAGTAGACAGATTCAGTTTAATAAAAGAGAAAATAACTAACACAGTAACTTTTTGTTGACTTACTGAGTAGAGTAATCATATTGTGTGACCAGACAGATGAGCAGCGGTTAGTGCTCAGTGATGAGGAACTGCAGCTGAGAGCAGAGGAGGGAGGATCTATTTAGGTTAAGCAGTAATGCAAAATTACATAGGAAGAGAACGCAGGTATGTGGAGTATCTCACTTTAAAAGAGCCTCTCTTTATGAATCAAAAATTAGAAATGGTTCTTGTAGTTCCCCAGGCTGTCTTTTGCTGCTTCAGATTTTTTTTTAATTTCCAGGTCTTCTGGCTGCTTTATTACCATTTCTGCTTGTAAAGTGTCTTTCTCTGAACACCTACTCTGCCAGAAAAACAGCAGTAAAGTCTTAATACAAGCAAAGAGCAACTCTGCCTTGAGGTCTTCCAGGTGTGACTTTTTACTTGTGAGGATGGTAGTTGCTTTCTGAGTGAGTGTTCACCTGGCTGTCTGTATTTTCATTTGTTGGTGCTATTGAACATATCAGAAGAGTGTGCAATTCTTCATTCTGCCCTCTATTTGAGGGTATTTGGCAATATTTTCTTTGAATTGTAGTCAAGTAGGACAGTCTGTTACTCTAGATATTTGGAAAAGTGGCACCTCTAAGTCAGGATCTTGTAGCTGCACATAGAGTGCAACTGTCTCATCTTTGTGGATTGATGGGTGGTGGTTGCCATGTACTACCAAACCAGAAGGGAATTGCTGACCTCTGGAGAGCCATGAAGCTCTGCATGAGAGGCTCTGCAGGTAAGATTCATGTGTAGAGCTTGCACCAGCTTTTGCAGAAGCTGTAGTAAGACCACAAACTTTGATTGCAAATGGAAAAATCAAAAAAGCTACTACTGCATTAGAAGGTGTCTTTAATAAATGAGGCTAATGCACTATGAATCTATGTGCTACCAGGAACAAGAGGTGTCACAGACCACTTTTGAGATGGGTTGAGCTCAGGAATTACCTAAAGTATAACTGATTCAAAAAGCACCACCAGTAATAAAAGTTCTATGAGGTTTGGGTGTGTGTGTGGTGTTCAGCATATTCACTTGTTAAGAATTTCTTATCTGTCATAAATCAGAGTTTTAAATTTCCAGTGCTTTTCGCTGCTTTTCTATTAACAAAGTGAAAGCATGACTCCAAATCTGGCAACCCTTACTCAGGGAGTGGGCATGCTTGTAAAACAGATCCCAAAGTACAGGGGCAGAGTAATTCCTCTGAGCCTTAAAATATTGGGTCGTCTTTTGAACAGCTAATTATTTCTGATGTGATTAATTCTGAAATTTCATTTAACTGAAACAGATGTATGTTTGACCCTGAAATGACCTGTGGAATGGGAAATTTTAGTTCTAAGTATCTATAGAGAATTAATTGTCCAAGCCGATGAGTAGCTTTTTCTTCCCGATGGCATTTTAGCAGTCTGCTTCCACTGTGGATCTGCGGAGTGTGAAAATCAAGGGCGAAGAAGTATTAGGAGAAGCTCAGACAGTAAGAGACTCTAAATAGTTCACTGCCAGAGAGCGTGTGTTGTCTTGGAAGTCCTCCAGCACTACTGGTTTTTATTTCTTTCAAAGCCTGTGTTCTGAAGCCAGGTTTGTGGAATTGACTGAGAAGTATCTTCATGGAACAATCAGTAAAACCTTACTATTTGTTATGCAACAGAGAACAGCGATGTCCTAAATATACTCTGTGCCTTGGAATTCTTAGTATCAACTGATTAACTATATTTACTACAATGCCTAAATACCTAATAAGATAAATGTATATATTAGAGGTAATTTTATACTTGCTGTTCAGCACATGAACATTTTCTGCTTCACACTGACTGAATATTAAATATAGCAGTATTTATTATCCTTCATAGATGCATTTGGCAAATTATCTTTGGATAGGTGTAAGACTGTTTAAATGTTTGCAATGTGCTGAAACGTAGAATTCAGAGCAGTACTTAGACTGTTTCTTTTAGTGGCATTCTTTTTTTTGTTCTGTCTACAATTGTTTTTTTATTTGTGTCCCACCTTGTGCCAAGCTTTGTGGAGCCATGTGGAGAACTGGGTCAGAGACTTGACTTGGTTAAAAATAACTCATCAAAAGAAGGATCTTTGTCAGTTCTCTGTCTTGTTCCTGTTGCACAGTGCTGTCAATAACTATTGCATCTTCGCAGCTACCTGTCAAGCGAGCTTTTTGAAGAGAAGTTAAAAATTCTAACTAATATTAGCAGACTAATCAGTATTGCTTTGTCCAGTTGACAATAGGTGAGAGACTGTAGTTGGAAAACTGTGCCAGGCTGTGGTCAGCAATTAGTGAGGTAGATTGAGATAAGTGAAGTGACAGGAATTGATCTAACAGCAGTTGCAGAATAACATGATTAGAAGGTAACTAATTGGGAGGAAAGAAATGTACTCAAGCTAGGAAAAAATGAGTGAAGGAGATTTTTCATAGGTCTTCTGTGTGTAGTGATGGTCAGGGTTTTTTTCTGCTACAACAGCAATGTTTGGGAAGCATTTTTTCAAGTTACGTTATACATCCTTGAATTATATTCCACTATAGAGATGTGGTTCATTTTTGTTGTAGCTGAGGTGAGTGGGTTACATGACTTCGGGAGAGCACCATTGTACGACAGTATATTCTAGTACCCAGTTTGAGGTTGTATTCCAATAAACTTTTAAATTGGAAAACATTCTGTCATAAGTTTGCAAACAGCTTTAGAATTTTCATCAATGAACTGCTACATATGAGATACAGAAATAACATTGCTGATACAATAAATTTTTTAATTTTGAACTGTGAATTAAAATCAGTCCATCATCCGTTACATTTTTATTAACTAACAAAACTGAAGCAAGTTATCATATTTAATTTTTAATCTTTTTTGTATCAGAAGTAAACAACTCTTTTATTGTAATGCTTGTTTTTAATTTGAAGGTTATTGTTAATATGCACGGTAAAACTCAAAATCATTTTCTAAATATTGTAGCACAAGTATGTTCATATGGTTTGGTTTAACTCAACTTTGTATCAAATGTTGCATAATGAATGTGAAAACTTGTTTTGTATTTCTGGTGTGTGGTTTACATGGTATTGTTCATGGTGATTGTTTAATTTAAACATAAGAGAAAACTTCTTTACTGTAAGGGTGATCAATCACTTAAAGAGGTTGTCTAGAGAGATTATAGAGTCTCCTTACTTGGATATACGCAAAATCCCAACTGGACACAGTCCAAAGCAACCTGCTGTAGTTGAGCCTGCTTTGAGCAGGGGGAGTGGAGCAAATGATCTCCAGAGGACCTTTCCCAGTTCAACTGTTCTGTGATTCTGTGTAGGGTTTCTTTGTGTTTAACAATTTTTGTGTTTATATTATTGGTGTAAGACTTTTTTTTTAATCAACAATGTCCTAGTTTGGATGACACGATACAAAAGGTCCTCCTCTAAGTTTGTTCACTTCCCCTCCCATTAGCACACACTATGTGGGTTGTAACTTCCAGCCTGCAAAAGTTGTCTTCAGGTCTTGCCTCTTGCCACCCTCTGGTATGGAACAGCAGGTACTTTAGTAACTCTCTCCAAGGAGATGAAATATTTTTATCTTTACTGTGTAGGTGGCATTCATGTTGCTTCATTTATTGTTTTAGCATTCAAGTCATCCCTGTTTAAATACTGTTGTACTTTTGCATGAATAATATTTACGGATAATGGGCTTGATTTGCCTTGTAGAAGAACCTGGGGGCAGGGAGACTGTGATATTCTGGAAGACTCTCCTAGAGAGATTTTCTGAGTTCTGGGAAGTGTGTTTCACTGTGCTTGATAGAGATACGATTTGTTGCACTTCACCTGGAATTTGTAAAGGTTCACAAACCTCTCCAAGTTAAAGGGCCTCTTACTTGAAACCTGTGAGGATTCTAGAAGGTATCTGCTTGCAACAGTGCCCTTTGACAACATACTGCTTCCCAGCCATGTCTGGTTTGTGCCAGGTCCTGGTATTTCTGATACTGTTGTTACGTCTTTGCAGCATGATGACTGAGCATGCGGTTTTATAATTCACAGCTCCTGCGCAGAAGTGTGTTTTTGTGGTTTTTTTGTTTCTTTGTTTGGGGGTTTTTTGTTGGTTTTTGTATCAAGGGCTTCCAGCAATTCTGGAGCTTCACAGAGTTGTTGGCCTTACTCTAGTTAATTGCAGTAGTGTGACCTCAGGTTTTTCATATCTAAGGAGATTAAAACAAATGTGAAACATTTTGTCTTGAAGGTGGCTCTGCATTCCTTGAAGACTTTAGGGAAATTCCTTATCCTCTCTCTTCTTAAGCAGATGAAAACCCTAAACCTAAATCTCAGAGAAGCAGTCCTTTGATATTTTTTTTTTATTATTCCCCCCTTCAGTATAGCTTATTACCTGTTTCGTGTTTAAATCCTGCTTCAAGGAATTTCCAGGTACACTGTTTTGAGTATGTTTGAGCATGATGTCACTCAGCAGAGGAGTCTCCACTAGATGTTTGCATCTAATGATTTTACTCAGCCTTCAGTCATGTTTCTAATTAGGTTATATTCTGTATTTGAAACTGAGGACTCCTTTAGCTAACTGTGAGTGGATTTGATGCCTACTTGTTCAGCAGCAGAAGAACGTTCTTTTTTGGGGGGGGTGAGGGGGAGTGAGAGTTGGGTTGGGGTTTTTTTTTTGAATCCTAAGCTTTTTGCTTTTCTTGATACTTACATCTGGTATATTTATATTTACTTTGAATCCATGCTTGCCTTTCCTTTCTCATACTTACCTGTCACAGTAGCTTAATTATGAATTCAGTTTTTAACTGAAGTTTTTTTTCTATCTGGCAATACTGACAAGCTCCAAAAGAGAGTAATTTGTAGTTTAGCAGTGGCTTTGAAATTGCACGGAGCCATTACTACCTAATGATTCCATAAGCTCAAAATGCCTATATCATTGCTTCTTTTCATAAGACTCATGAGAGTCTGGTTAACTCATCTGTTGGTGCAAGGCCACTGAATCCACGCGCTTTTTCTATTTTGCGTGTAGTCAAGTATGTAGATGTTCCATCAGTCTTCCAGCATACAGTGCTTTAAAAAAAGGAATTGCTTTTGCTGTCACACTGGTTTTGATTGCTAGCTGTCTCTTGAATCTCCACTGCTTTAGCTCTGCTAGTTATTTAAACTCAGTATAATTTGTTTTGGCTTTAGGTTGAGTAAAGGTTTAGATGCTGATGCCTCAGTTTTTATTTGAATTGTCATCTGTCAATTTACACTGCCACTCCTTTCCTGGTGGCACTTTTTGTGGTCCAACCAACCTGTTGAAATGAGTGCATTGCATTCAACTGTATTGAATTATTTTTTTATTTAATGGATTTGGGAAAATGCCCTGTTATCCCCTGACTTCTCTCCAGACATCATGCTGCAGAAATACTACAGTGGGAAAATACAAATAACAGAGGAGCTGTGGGACAATGTGCAAAGTGTGATGCAGACACAGACAACTGATTTAATGCAGTAGGTTTTGTCCAGCAGGATTTGAGCTGCATGTACAGCCCCTAGACCTGCTGATCCTCTTGCGAGTTTTTTGGAACTAAGTGTTTGTCAACTTCCCACACCTTCCTGCGACAGGTTTTACAGCAGCTTATTTTCATGAGGTTCCAGAATCCTGGTGCATGGCAAGGAGATACCCAAGTAGTCTTTTGCTGAGCTGTATCTAGCTCAGTTGTAGTTGATAAACTCACCTGATTCGCTGGATGGAGTTACTGAGGTCTGTTTTCTGATCCAGTGCTGCTGAAGCACACAGGCTAACAGCTTGTACATTGGATGGCTCAGTTACTGCAATGTGAAAATGTAGTTCACATCTTCAGCTGGAACTTGCCTGCAAGCAGGGCTCCTCTGCACTCAGAACTGTATCCTCTGAAAGCTGGGAAACCTTTCAGGACAACTTTCTCTAAGTCATTAATAGTACATCCCAGTAGTTAGGAAAATGAGCAGATGTGACAAGAGACCAGGTCTGCCAACAAGGGAACATGACTGAGCTGAGGTGGGAAGGGTGAGGACAGAAATTAATGTCTATGGATATAAATTAGTCTGAGGTTCTCTGCACTGGTGGTCACAGGCAAAGTCTCATGGACTTATGTGCCTGAGATGAGATTGAAGGGGAGAAACTAGTAGTATTACAAAAAGATGATGTCTCTAGAGAAATATCAAATCCATGGGATTGGATAGGATCCTTCTGAACATGTTGAGAGAGATAGCTAATATTGTTGCAAGCCATCTTTCTCTTTGAATAGTTGTGGAGATCAGGGTTGTGTCTCAATGACTGGAGAAAGATGTTGCAGTCATCTTCAGGAATGTAAAGGAAGATTTATTTGGGGAACTGCATGCTGGTCAGCTGCAGTTTGGTCCCTGAGGAATTGTGGAGCCAGTCTGCTTAGAAGCCATTTCTAGGCATATGAAGGTGAAAACAGTAGTTAGGATTACCAAGAGTACTTGTCCACCAGATTGTCTGGAAGTGTGGGTGAGGAGAGAGAAGCAATGGTGCTATATTGATTTCTATGGGTGTTTCACTATGGTGTTCCAAGAGCATCCTTGTGTCTCATTTGGAGCGTCTCAGTCTAGATGAGACTGCTCATAGATAAAAAGGCAGTCTGGATCATTTAGGCTCTGAGAGTCTGATTTGGAATGTGTCGTGCTTAGTATCTTATCAGTGACCTGGCATGAGCTAGAATGCCCTTCAATAAGATTGCAGGTCATCATTGAGGAGGGAGATGCAGTCAGTATGTTTGAAAACATTGCATGCTACTCTGAAATGTATGAAATCTGTATAGTGGTTGTGTTTAAAATTTCTTTCTATAAGTAACTGTTTTTCATTTCAGATTATGGAGCTCTGTGGTGCAACAAGACTTGGCTATTTTGGAAGAAGTCAATTTTACATTGCTTTGAAACTTGTTGCTGTGGCCCAATCTGGTCTCCCTCTAAGAGTGGAGAGCTTAAATACAGGTAAATCACAGGACTGGGGGAGTGGGGATTGAGTTGCTGAGTGCAGTTATTGGTAGTTGGCTCACAGATTCTTACAGAGTAACCTTGTAAATTAGTGTGATGTGTCTTTTTATATATGTCACTAATTTAAAAATGTGGAAAGACTGAGAGAGTGTTTTCTTACTGTGCAGTAAATATGAGTTGAAATACCTCATTCATTGAATAAGTATTGCATTCACCATGGGACGAATGAACAACTTGTACCTACTACGTAGGAGTTAATTCTGTAGATTACTGATGTGAGAAATTGTGTGCTGTGTCCTCTGAGTAGAGTACTGAGAGGAGTAATGTAAACTGGAAGGAGAAGAATGCAGCATTTGCAGGCTTTTGTAGCTGCTGGGTTTCCAAAGCCTTGATTGTGACAAACAGAAGGTTATCTTTTCTAATGTTACATTTCTTCACGCTTGGTTTGACAGTTGTTTCCCTTCTTAAAGCAGATATGAAGATTAGTTTTAAGATTTTTCCTGGTGAAAAACCTGACCTGTAAAAGATCTTTGAAGTCTGTTATCGGCCAAATCGCCTGTTACCCTACTTTTCAAAGGTCAGCTGTGGTGTGGGTGGTGAAGTAGGTGAAACAGGAGGAAGACTTTTACTAGGAAGGTGGTTTAGAGCAGCAGGAAGAGCTTTGATGTGAGGCTCTCCTGTCACATTCTGAATAAGTGGATCCATGTCCTTGTTGTTCTGTAAGATGAAAAGAGACTTAGGAAGATGAAGTAATGAGTTTTAAGGCACTATAGCCTTTGCATTATAGTACGCAACTCACAAGTTAAAAATATCTTTGGAGCAGTTTTGCCTTAGAGTGACTTTCCTAGTAGATTTCATGTCTGTAGGATAATGCTATGATTTGTATATGCTAGTATATAAAAGAAGTCTTAGGAGGTTTTTGTATCTAAAGGATATAGATGAAACCGCAGTTAAGGAGACTGTTAAAAACAATCTGATATGACTGAAGTATTTGACAAAGCTATAAAAAAGAAAGGAATCACTGTGTATACTTTCACAGTTATGTTTATTCTAGGCTCATACAAACTGTTTATACTGCTTTCATGGGATTTTGTAGCTTTTTGGAAAAGTGCATTGTTTTAGTCAACGTTTTGCTAGTATTCAAGTTCCTTTCTGTTTATAAGCCACTGTAGGTTTATAAACCATTTCCCTAGTTTTCCTGATGAGTGTTCCCAAATTGAAAGCTTTAGCAAGTTGTAGCAGAATGCCATTAAATCAGAAAGCTGGAAGAAGAACCTTCAACTCTTAATACTGATAAACCTGGAACTTGATCAAACAATTGTGGAATTTCTGATCAAATGCTTGCTGAAGAAGGGAAAGACAAATCTGTATGTAGGCTTTTTCCAGGGATTTTATAAGCTTGGTTTTATTTTAATGTGAGATACCTTAACCAGAAGGACCTTTTCTATTAAAAAAAAAAAAGAGAGAAATCAAAAGAAATTTGAAGGAAAGAATTGAATGAAGGTACAGAGTTAATTCCAAAATATAAAATACGTTGCTATAAAGTTAACAGTGATTGGAACTTTTATAATTTCACGTTGATAATTTCCTTGATTCATGGCAATATTAGAAATACTTGTAATGATTTCTGGACTTCTAGGAATAATTTTCTGTAGCTGGTTCCAAGTCTACAAAATATACCAAGTACAGTAGAGAGAACATTTATTTTTACCCTAACTGTTTTTAGCTATGGTCTGTTGCCTTGGTTGCAGTGGTTCCAGTCCTATCTATGAGTTTCCTGCTTCTAGAATGATTCAAGTGTTGTTGTAACAGCTAACTCAACAACTAAAATCCAGCAGGCTGAAGATTCATAAAACAATTCTGAGCTTTGCAAACTTAGTTCTGCCCACAGTCCATCTCCAAGATGTCTTGAAGAGGAACTGTAGAGCCATCCCAAACTAAGCTGTATACTCATTCTCTCTTCCAGCATTTTAAATTAGTTAAAGCTTATAGTTTTGGTTATCTACTTTTTAGCTCTCCATTTTATTCATGTTTCATTGATTTTCTTAACTTTCTTCATTCTTTTATCTTGGGATTTTCTTTCACCTTCCTACATGTTTCTTTTGCCTTTTGGGGTGTGTCTTGTCAGTAGACAAGAAATTTGCTTTATGTGAATTACTGAGTGGAAACTCAGTCAAATTTTGAATACAAAGTCTAGCATAGGTGTGGTCCAACTGGTTCTTGAGTGCTTTGTTGGTTACTCAGATAGGCAGTAGAGTAAGAATATGGGCATTAGTTATTATACTACAAGCCTCTAAAGCTGTTGTTCCTTTGTCCCAGAAAATGTTCCTTCCAGGAAGCTAAAAATTGAGAAATGAATGAGCAGTGTCTATTTCAAAGTAATATTTATTTTCTAAGTATGGAATGCAGGTTTTGGTGGAAGAAAACATTAGGAAGGATGTGGGCATAAAAAGTACAGAGAACTCTTTAATATATTTGATGTCAAGGGTTAGTTCCATTCATGACAGCTCTCACACTTAAAATTGAGTGATTTCTGAATGGTAGCAAACGTAGTGTTGAAATGAGATTTTTCTGCTGTTACAGGAAAAAGTCAAGAGAGGAGAGAGGTAAAAATAGATTAGTCATGTAGGAACTTAGTACAGCCAAACAAACCTATATTTATCTAGTCTTGCTTTTAAAGAAGACAGTAGAGTATTTTGTATTTCTTTTGAGTCCTCTATTATTTTGTGACTCGTGCTGGCACAGCTGATTGCACAGACTTCCCCTGTGTCAGTTGGATCATCTGGCCTCTCTATTTTCCTGGTTTTGCAAACATACACATTTTCACTTGTATGCAATGACTTTTCACTTTTTGGCTGGCTGTGGTTTGCTGTTTAGTTATGTTACTTTCCTGCTGCAGCATGAGATACAATGCTCATGTGATAAACAGTATGCAATTTCATCTCATATTTTAATATAGTTGTAGTAGTATGACTTGTTCTCAGTACCAGATGTAATTTACATAAGTAGTTGGCAAGAGAAATTAAATTTGAGCCATGCTTGTAATTTTGTTTTGCGTTGGGAACATGATTTCTAAGTAAGCTGTACAGCAAATTCACCATTTATGTGTATTCAAAGTGGAGCATTAAAAAGATCGCAGTTGGGGGGAAAATGGTAGAAATCTTGCAGTGGGAAATTGAAGGTTTACACAGCCTCATTTTTGTGTTGGGCTACTCTGAACCATAGTACATAAAGCTAACGGCTTCCTAGCATTTTGTAGAAACTTTGCATTTTAGTCGTTCATATCAAAGTGAGGTGACATTGGAATGTTTCCAGTTGTATCCCAATTAGCTAATTTAGCTTTTGTTGTAGAAAAGTATGCACAGATGTGTTTAAGCAATAGTCACACTCTGCAATACAACTAGATTATATTATCTGTTGTAAATATGAACATGACATTATCTCACCAAAAGATGATGCTGAATGTACTGCAGTATTTTAGCTTTTGTTTTGCTGGTGAACCATTCTGTATGAAGACACTAATTCTTTGTGTGCTAGAAATGGTAGATAAATTTTGAAAATCACGCTTCAGTAATGAAATGTTGACAAAACTAACAAAAAATGAGCTAAATCCAGGTTATCTGATTGCTGCTGCATTTAATTCACAGTTGTAGTGCAAATCTGTAATGGAGCAATGTGAAGTCATCTTTGTGTACCAAAGAATTTGGTACATCTTTGTGTACCAGAATTTGGGTAGCAGAATCGTGAAGTCTAGTGCAGAATAGGTATTTGCTTTTTCCAACTGCCAGGTGTTGGCTTGTCTATAGCAGCAGTCTCAGTGTGTAAGGAATTGAGTCACATGTGAAGTTTTAACTTCAAAATAGAACAGTGTTTTTATTTTTAATCATCATACTTCCGTATAGTAAATGTCCTGCTATATTTTTTTTTAACAGTAAAGGACCTCCCTCTTCCCAGATTCGTTGTGTCAAAGAATGAACAAGAGTCAAGACACACAGCCTTGTATTCTTCAGATGCTGATAACCCAGCTTCATATTCAGGTGTGATTCCTCCTCCTCCACCTGGCAGGATACAAGTCAAAAAAGGCTCTGTGAGCCATGATGCAGTTCAGCAGCGTACATCAACTGATCAACAGGTAAATTAACTTAAAAGATTAAATGGGACTCTTAATCGCTACTCTGTGTGGATGTCAGTTTGATAGGGCTTCTAAGCTAGGTTACCTTCAATATAGTTTCTTAAAAAAAAATTATACTGATATACACAAAGACCATATCTGCCTCTGAAATACTTGCATGTAGGAGGCGTTTTTTATTAAGTCTTACAATCTGTGTTTAAAATGTTGTCGGTAACGGACAAAGAATTGAGACAGAAAAGAAATTCAATGTGTAAGTTAGGATGGCAAATATAAAGTTGTAGTCATTATGATATTAATAGCTCATTTATTAAATAGTTCCCATCAGTTTCCTGGTCATTGGCAGAGTGGTACTGAGTGCCATGGAAGACTGAACGTCTGGTCCTTCAACATGCTCCAATACATGCAAATCTGAAATACTGTTTTTAGAAAAAATTCTGTAAATTTTCATGGTTGCTTTTCTCTGCCTCACATTTTATTGTTCAGTGGTTTAACTGTTAAGGAGAGACAATGAGAACCAGAAAAACAGATGGAAGTTTTCAAATAGCTTTTTCTTGTGTTTTAATAATGAGAAAACTGATTTCTTTTTGTTCACTGGTTCTTTCATCTTCAGTGACAAGATGTCTGAATTCATGAAAACTGTAAAGACTTACAACTCTGTGCCTTCTCATACATAATTCCTTGGGTTTACAGTCTTTATGCTCTTTTTCCATGGGGAAATCCTTTCTGATTGTTTTTTCTACAAACAAGAGCTGAGTACAAATGCTGAATTTTGCTGGGTGTGTGTATTGAATGACCTTGTTTTCTTCCCCGTGATACCATGGGGGAGGAAAATACCCAGATACCAGCTTTTTTTCTGGGCTTATTTTGTAAAGAATCGAGGAACTTACAAGTGTCCCATAGTCAGTGTGGGAATCAAGGAATCACTCATAAACATTTATTAGTCTCTATGGAAATAGCCCAGACTGATCCAATATAAAGAAAAAGTGAATTAGTAGAGGAAATCCATAATCAGTGTTTGGCTGCCGCTTCCTTTCTTCCAAAGGGAAGATGAGGAATGTAATGAAAAAAGAGCTAGCAGTAGGTCTGAAGATACCTTTTTGCTGTCTAGGTTTGGGTGGGTGTGTTTGAGAGAGCTGCGAAGCACTTCACACATTGCAGATTTCCTAGATTTGATGGTGGGGTTTTAATTGGGTTGAAACTGTGTTTTATACGCTTCCACCATGATGTTGAGTCTATTTAGTGAACAGTTGTAATTTGATACAGGAATCTGTAATGGCATAATGGTAAAATAACAAAAATAAAAATAAATCTGGTGTGTGAGGTCTTCAAGTTCAGGATAAAGAAGCCACATAATCACGAAAGTGTATGAGCAGCCCAAGTTCATTTCTCTGTCTTGGCTGATAGAAGCAACTTAGTATCTCTCTTTTACACAAGTCTGTCTGGGATCATCAGAATAAAGAAACTCTGTATCTAAGTCCTTTGTCTGATCTGGCCCAGAAAACAGACTTGGAACAAATGTAACAGACAACATAGCATAGAGTCTAGCAGTTTTAAGTTGTGTTCATGGTCTAGAACATCGCAGAAGTATTGTCTAATTTTGCACCCTGTTGTAAGACTGAACGTTCTATGGCTGATGCTGCATTTCTGACTGTACAATAAACCCATTCAAGCAGCTTTCTTGTCCCAGCCTAATACTTACTGATTCAGATACCAAGTTAGAAATAAGTTGAAAAGGGGGCTTGAGCCCAGGTTTCTCACTTAACCACATAAATCTTTAATTTGGTTATTTTATAAAATATGGGTACAGCTTTTATGCATGTTTTCATGGAAATTGCTGATTTAGTGGTCTTCACCTGGAGATACCATTCAGATTTGTAAAATCTAGAAAGAGTTTCAGATTCTGAATTCTCATGCCACCTTTTTGAGCAATGAGTATGAGAAGAGACGAAGTCTGAGAAGTAAATCATGATGTGTCATCTTCTTAGAGATCACTCTTCTTTCTGGAGGAATATGTTGGTTAAGCTTGGATATTTCACTCATGGAGCTTATCGTGTAACTGTTAGATACTTCATTAGCAAATTTGGGGTTTTGCTTTTTCTTAAGCTGTTTGTGGCTTTGAGAATGTGCCCAGCACTTGAAAATACATGGATTTATTAAAATGCTGTGGCTGAAATATTATTTGTATGAAATCATAAGGTATCTTTATCTTCATTTTATAGAAACTAGGTTCCACAAATAATATATGTAGAAGAATTTCGCTTAGTATATTGTCTACTGGCATGTCCTAGCTAAAACTATTTCTTTATCAATGCATTATTTCATCAGTTCCCTCAATGAACTCTACTTGGAGGCAGGGAATGAGGAAATAGCAGTCAGGTTGTGTTTCTAAAGAGTAGGTATAAATGATTTTGTGGTAGCTTTTGTAGTTTATAAATATAGCACTGGACAGAAGTTTGTATCTTTTTAATATTGTTAGAAGATGACTGAAGTCATGCCCAGCTGTCATGGAAGCTGCAGAACTGATTTTAGGAGTCTAGCTGAGTAATGAAAGATGCCTTCATTCACTGGATAGCATGTTTACTGCATATCCTGGTGGAGATAAAACATGGAGGGAAAATTTGGTTTTTATCTTCTGACAGAATTTCTTATTCCTGTAAAATAGAGGCTAAGTAGATTTGAGCACTTCTGCTGACAATGTGACATCTATACGAGCACTTTGGTGACATGGGTATGCTACCACAGGGTATATACGTATCTATATCTTGATAGTAGCAGCTATGTTACTAAAAATGTTAGTGTACTGAAAACTTTCTGAGAAGAAGAAGCCATGTTGAGATTAGGAAGAATTTTCTAATTTCTCAAAGTAGCTCAGAAGTGACTAAATGTTCTCAGTGTTGCAGACGTTTTGTGTTTTGCTGTTAAAGCTGAAAAGCAAATGCTTTTTTCAGTTTTATTAGGTATGATCCAGGTGTTGATCAGGTACTGCTTTAGGATACTTTTACCTCTTTTCCAGGAAGGGGGGTATCTAGCTTCAATAGATATTGAGACTTTAGCATCTGAAAAACGTGTATCTGACAAATGCTTACAGGCTGAACCTTGCTATATCCAGGAGAAAATAAAAGGTAAAGCTGAAGGTACTCCTATACATATGGTTGCATTAAGCATATTACTGGCACTCCAGATCATATTGATTTATGTCAGTGCAGCCTTAGGAGGAGACAGCTCAAATTTGGTACCTGTAGCAGACAGAATTTGATCATTTCAGTTCTTTCAACTGTATGAAAGGTAGTGTGACTTTATTTTGTAGTTTTGCTAGTAGTTCATTTCTGTGCACTTCTGTTTTCTAGATTGAACAGGTAATTTCAGATTAAATATACCTGGTATTAAATTGTTTACAAGTGCAGAACTGGAAAAGATCTCAAATGTCATTTGCATCTAACCCTTTATTTTTATGAGAAATTGTATTAGATAATGAGTTTTTAAAAAGATCAAGGTTGTCTCTTGAAACCACGAAGCTTTTTGTTTCACACTGGCTTTGTTGGAGAAAACTATTCCAGGACCTTAGTATGAATATTCATGGAAATAGGGTGGGAATTCCCACTTAGCTCAGTCTGTTCATTTAACAACTTTGTCATTAGTATTTGCTGCAGGGCACTTACCAGTATTTACTGGAAAACTGTTTCATTCCACTTTAGCTCTGTTTTGCTTGACAGAACAACCCATAGTCTCAGTTTCATTTCATAAAGTAGTTATTGGTAATCCTTAATCCTTCTCTGCCTGTGATCCAATTTGAGTTTGTGCTTATTGAGAAAATTTTGCTACATTTGTATTTCTTGCTCCAAATGATATTTCACCAATATTAATACTATTTTGTAGGGTTCTTTCCTGCTTCTACTTGATATATCTCACCTCATATACCTTGCCAGCTGTGAATAAAGCAAATCTGTCATACTTGGCATACTGTAGGGGTCTGATAGTTGACCTGTGCATCCAGTCTTCTCATTATGGCCTTTGGTATTAACTTTCATTATGCAAGAAAAACTGTATTTTACATTTTAAAATTTGATAGCTGACTGTTCCTTATGCCCTGAAAGGGATCCGTCTGTCTGCTGCCTTACATTTGTTGTCACAATTCGTAAGCATGCTAGATAGTGTGCATAATCAGTTACCTAAAGTATCAAATTAGGTTATTGCCCAAATCAGTCATTCAGGAGCATTATTAGAAACTTCCCATCAATCTCGTAATTCCCATTCTAGTGCAATCCAGCTTTGCCACTTCTATAGCCAGTTCTTTTATACCTCAGATCCTTGTATTAATCTTCACATTGCTGGAACTATCTTGTATGACACCCCGCTTCAGGTTAAATGTAGTGCAGTTCCTTTGTTGAGGAAATCACAAAAATACTAGCCAGTTTAAGTATCATTTCTCATGCTGTGATTGATCCCTTTTTAATTTGTCTCTGGTTTAATTATTATTTTCCTCAAAAATCTAATCCTCTCAAACCTTTCAAACTGCTGAGGTCAGACCAGCCAGTTTGTAATTGGCTGAACCACACATCACCCTTTGAAAAATGTGTAGTGCTGCAAGTGGATAAGTTCTCATTGAACCTTGGGCAGTTTTGTTCTTTGGTATGAAGGCCAGTTGATTACAAAATCCTGGGTTCTGCAATGCAATTACCATTTCTACATAAGTCTTTTTTCATGATGGATCTGTTGACTAACTCATAAGCAGGCTGGGTGGTATCAGGACCTGCATCACAACACCTTTAAAGCTACACTTTGGATGTCATGTCTGGCTTCACTGCCTCAGGAATTCCCCTTTGGTGGTTTTCTTCTGGCCTGAGGTGTGAGAAGGAAAAGGTTTATGATCTCGTTTGTCTCATGTATGCTTGTAATGCCCTTGTGAGGCTGAGATCCCTCTGGATGGTATTGTCCCTTTAGCACGTTACTGTGTTGCCTTATGCCAGTTTGCTTGACTTGTCTTCACTAAGGCTCTTCTTTTAGAGTCATGTATTATTATATCACCTTTTTTAATTAACATGCTATTTTTAGTAACAGTTCAAAAATATCCGCGTTACAAGTACTTCATAGTGTCTCAGTTTTGTAATTCCAGTCTTAAAAAAAAATGCTTTTTTGCAATGTTTTTTAAATGTGATTATTTTTCCTTAATTAAGATGCACTGTTTAATTTTTGCCTGGTAGCTATAACTTTGTTTTTTGTTCTCATTAGTTTGACTGGCAAACAAGAATTTCAAAAGATAAAGATATAGGGAAGAAATTACTTTCTACTACATAAATACTTTGTACAATATAAATTATTTTTCCTTTGTACTTTATTTGAAATGAAATAAACTGGTAATCTGAATGTCTCATGAGAACTGATTCCATGTAGAAATTGCACATGTGATGCTCTTTTTTCCCACCTGTTCAGGAAGAATATAGTACAACATGAGATTAAAGAGAGGTGTGAGCCTTAGCATCAGGGCAACATTACCTTGTACAGCAGAGAAGTATATCCTAGATGGCATCATTCTTTTTTAAAAAGTGCATCTATGTTTTTGCATATTAAAAAACCAGGTGTCCTATCTGGTGATTTTTTTTTTTTCCACCAATCCTGAATTCTGGTTTGTTTTAAATGAAAGGAAGTGATTGTGAATCATTTGATGAACATTTGGTATGATAATAAATTGTACAGTAAGTATTTATTTTGAGACCTGGTTTCAAATGTAGCTTTTATCACAAGTGAAAGTGAGTCTTAGCTACAAAGGAAATTAGATTATAAGTCATTTAACTCAGCGTTGCTTTTGTTTTAAGAATGCCAAATTAAAAATATATCAGATGACAGTTTGATGTAAATGTGTCCAGACCTAGTCATACTGTACCTGACTTCTCCTGTTCCCTCATTTTAGTAAGTACTAAAATTTTCACTCTCTAAAATGAGAGTTTAACTGTTGTGATGGTTGTTTCTAGAAAGGCTTTTATGTATTTAGTTATGTAGTAAAAAACTTAAAAGATTCCTTTGTTTTATTAGGAGTCCACATCTCCAGTTGTTTCACCACAGCAATCCCCACCAACCTCTCCACACACATGGAGGAAGCACAACCGCCATCCCAGCGGAGGGAATAATGAGCGACCTCTTGCTGGACCTGGGCCTTTTTGGGCTCCATTTAGTGAAGTACAACCAGGTATAAATGTCTTGTTTTGCTTCAGCTGTAACCCAAAGTTGTGGAATTCTTAAATATAATAAATGAGGTTAGGGCAGTTTATCTTTGTGTTTTCCAGTCCTGGAAATTTGCTTGCAGATTCAAGTGTCTGTGTTGATAGCAGCACTGTGGAATCTGTGGTCTTGTGTACAGCAGATCTGTTTATTAGTGTCACATGGGAAATGCTAAGGGTTTGGAGGGAGGGAAAGAGAGTGTTTAAGTTTTCCAGTGGAAAGTTATTCAAAACAAAACTGATAATCCTGTTGAAATTGTGCAGAAGCTGTCAGTATACCTGAAAATGTGGGGAGCTCAAGGGAAAGCAGCAGATAATGTATTGTTTGTTTGAATTATATTTCTGGTAGATTAGCTGAATTGCCAGAACAATTAATTTGATTTCGTTAAAGTTTATGTAAACAACTGAAGCTTCTGTATTTCCAATCTGTCAAGGTAGAACCACTTGTTTCAGTGAAGCTTTTCATCCTTTAATGTTCTTCATTTAACATGAAGACCCTCCCTGTTGTTGTATGACTGTATTCAGATTTAAAATCTTTCCTCCTTAATATGTCTTATTTTAAAAAGTTCTGTTTTCTTTTCTTTTACCTGGTAGTCTTAATAAATTTGGGAGCAATTGTAATTCAGGTTTTGATTTTGATGGTACTGCTAAATAATATATTGCATTTTGTAGGCTGTAGTTTGAGATTGAACTATGATTTCTTGATTTATTTCAGTTATGATATTCCAAAATTGGTCTGTTACCTTTCAATTATTGTCATTCTGGAGTTCTAAGCATCCGTTGAGGAACAGGGATTCTATTAGGATTGGCGGGATAAGGAAACAAAACTTTAGAAGTGAAGTGGGTTGTATGCAGAGGTTTATACCAGTGTCCTGAATGTTGTTTGCTAGTAAGTCCCAGTCAATTTACAGTTTTAAAAAAAATTATTAGCCTGCTCATTGCATATATAATCCCTTCTAAGGGTTCAGTCCAAGCACTGTCAGCACTGAATTTCTCAATATTTTTTCTCTTATAGTTCAGTTGATTTGTGTTTCTCTAAAGCTGAAATACAGCTATGTCTGATTTCTAACTTGTGAAGTTTTTCTGACTTAAGGACTACAGGACAGTATACAAACTCTTCCTAGTGTTGGAGAGTTCAATATTGTTATCTTAAAAATAAATTTGTAATACCATGTTAATTTTTCAGTTTGGTAATGGTTTCCCTGTGATGTTTAATGGGTAAATTTTTCAGAAGCTGTCTCAGCATATTTCTGAACTAGCTCAGTATTTCCCGATTTTATATTCCATACTGGAACACATTCATAGTTTATTTAAAGTAATTCAAAGATGTTATAGAAGGATTGTCTGTTCTGGCAATGTTAAAGATAAAGTGTTTTTTCATATATTAGTTTAGGAAAAATTATCATCGTAATTTACTGTGGATGATCCTTTTGCACTGCAGATGATTAATTATTGCTTTGAATTTCAGCTGTTGTAGGCAGTTCATAGTTTTTCCCCCCCTCTCTTGATCCTACATTTTAAGGACAGTGTTTATAGAAAAATTATGTTCTCGTGACATTTAGATAGAACCAGATAGACTGTTGGTTAGTTTTTTTAAAATCAGCACTACAAGCTCATCTTGATTCCAGTGCAAGATGTTTTTGAGAAACCAGGTGAAGTGTTATAGTTTCAGTAGGACTGTGCCATTTCACTTGTGATCCAAGAAAAATGCGAACCCAGGTCTCTCTGCTTGTATTTCACTTTATTCTCAAACATTATTTCACGTAAGGAGGTTGTCAACTGTAATCATGGAACCTCATGTGTGAAAATGTTTCTCGTGGGTCAGATAATAAATAGCATGTTGCCTTAAACCAGAAGGGCAAAAATCAAATCTAATTTTTTTTTTGGAGAAAGACGTATTTAAACAGGAAGATTCTGACTTATGCATAGTAAAGGTTCCATTGCATCCTCATACTCCCACTATGAACAAAGTTAAACAGTGCTTTCTCTATTGAATTGTGCTGTAGAATAATTATTAGATAATAACTCAGTTGTTGGTTTTAAAAATCTTACACCTTGTCTTGCATTAGAAATCTAAAGCATAACTTATAGCTGTAGTTACCAGTTTCTTAAGAAAGAAAACCTGTTCTCATCTCAACAGAGCAAAAAAATTTGGATCTTACGATTTTTTGTCACTGCTTTGTCCAGTAATTCAGTTAGGATAGTGTTAATGATGCTTCGTATATTACTGGTTTCTGAGGCATTGTCGTGACTCAGGGTGCTTACAAATATGAAATCAGAAGCAAAGGCTTGTTATCATCTCTCTTCAAGAATTTTTGTAAAGAGAGCTCCAAAGGGTGCATCTATTTTACTTTAATATCAGGTATTAAAATTCAGTGACAGACATTGATTACCTCTGCAGAATATTTATAGTTAGCTCAGGTCTCATCCTGAAATGTCAGAGTCAAGTCAGTTAAAACCTGAGTCTCTCAAGTCGTTCAGGTGCCTTAGATTTAGCAGTTTAAGATAAGATAATGATTTTTTAACAGCTTTATGTCCTTGCTTTGGCTTGCATCTCCAGTCTGGAAAAGTCTTCACGGAATAATCCAGTGGATGACTGAACACCTTGTAGGAAGCAGAATTGTATATGAGATGTGAGCTTCCTGTTCCTATAGTTACAAGAGAGCAAAAACTAATAGTCCATACTTTGACCTTTTCATCTCATTTTGCACTACAGCTCCAGCTGCTAGAATGTTGCTGATGTTGACAAACTTGGGAGAAAGAACCCTTGCATACTTCAAATGATAGTTGAGTGGCATGTCAGAATGTGAAAATTATTTTCTATTACCTTGCAGTCTGTTGAGACTGGAAGCAAAGCAGAATATTTATGTTGGTAGTATCCAAAGAATGATCTAAAACAAATTTTAAAAAATCTGAGATCTTCTGTTCTGTCCTAAGACATTTGTTAGCTTTCTTTGGCATAACATCAGAGTTCTGTGTTGATATCTGAATATGTATGAGAAATTGCAGCCCTAAGCCACACTTCTTTCTTTTCTCTTTGGGAGGGATTTTGTAGCGGTTTGTGAACACTTCAGGGACAGAAGTGGAACATGTCTACTGTGCTAACAGTTCCCTTGCATCTTTAGGGCCCTAAGATATTTACTGGGCTTGCAGGGGACTGAATAGTCCTTTGTCCTCTAATTAATGCTTCAATAACTGATGATAATTGGCCTTGTTACAAGCTATGGATTACTCTTACCTTGGCATAAGAGCTCTCCAGCGTTTTATCTTATTGTCAGAATTGTATTCAGCTTCTGGTTTTGTTTCACCGCAGACTGATGATAAGGAGAGCTCTTCTTAGTTTACAGAGTTAGTTGAAAATTTAGTTCTAGTAAACCCATATTTGTCTAGTTATTGAAAAGTACGTGTTAACTAGATAGAACATTTCTTATACTTCCATTTATATCTCAGAGTAAAGGGGGTAAATTATTCCACAGGCAATGAGATAATTTTTCATAGGTTATCAATGTATTGGTAAGATATTCAAGCTAGAGGAAGATACAGAGCAGCTACGGGAATTTGTTAGGTCTTCGTGCTAAACATAGAGCATTAGACTTCACCAGCTTGTTCAAATCTGGTAATTGGTCTTAGGCCTATTCTCCATCCAAAGTGGTGTTACAGATGTTCTCGCTGATGAAGATGCACAGAGACCATTGAAGGTTTTCTTCATTGGGTTACAAATCGTAAAATAAGAATAGCCTGGTGGTTTTGAGTCTTCTCTGTGACCCAGTTTTCTTCCAGTTTCTCTTCCACATCTCTGTTTCCAGTTTGGTTTTGTCAAATTGAGTTACTGGTTAGTGGCACTCCATGAGTATGTGTGTAGATCCAGGTCTCCATGGTTACTCCGTGGTTACATGGAGCCTTTCTCCAATGTTCTCCAGCCATCCCATCCTGTGTCCTGAAACATTGCATTGGAGAGTAAATAACAGGAACAATAAAGCAAGAATGTTCTTGGGGATATTATTTGAACAGGGGAGAAAGGAAACAGTTCTTGCAATACTTGTAAAGTACTCTGGAGGTACCACAGTTTGGCACTACTGGCATTTCCATTGCTGTGAAAGTACTGCTTTGGAACAGATGCTGTGCTAAGTGGGATATGAATTGAACTGTACCAAGACCAGTTGTTGAGAGAAGTGAAGGACTAAACATATATAAGGTTAGTGGTAATAATGTCAGTGTCTGAGAGGCATAGAAGGGGAAAGTCAATGTATCAGAAATAAAATTTGGGTGTGGCGTATCGATAGGACTGATGGGAAGGTCTTGTCTGCATCTGTCTGTTAGTCCTGAAAGAGACAAGGTAGAAAGAGACTGAGCTTTTCTCTTGAGTTTCTTTCTAGTGTTTGAGAGTTACGTGAACTACTGAAGAAGAACCTCAAAGCAAATAAAACATTGTCAGACGCGTTACTTTTATTCTCTGCACTTTTGGATAAAGTCACTAGAAGCTCCAGGCCACATCAGGAGCTTCCAAAAGTGGAGGATGAATTTGGGACAAAATGAGTAGTTAATAGTACCTTTTTATAATATTAAAGCTAAGTTAAAAAATCCCCCACAAAAAAATAAGTAGGTGAAATTCTCCTGCAAATACTGCTTTTTACTCAATGTAATGCAAGATTAAATGTGTTCTGCACAATTATGATGACTGTATGTAGGAAAAGAGCAAAGATAAACCAGTTCTAAGCATTTTTCTTATTACTTTTCATTTATGGAGTGAAAGAATAATTGCATGTTGCCAGATATTAGATAGCAGTATTGTATACTAACAATTATGCTGTCACTTCAGTTGGTAGTCCTCAGCGTGCCTCACAGATTCTCAGATTTCCTTCATTCAGTTTACTGCAGTGTAGTGTCATAAAGCCTTCAAGAACCTGAAACTGTTGATGTTTGTCAGCTTCATAAATTGATTACTTCTATATAAATGGACTTGTCATAGCAGGTTTTTTTAGTCAGCATCATGACAAGAAATTCTTGGTGTTTATTGCTTGAAATTAAATCTTACTAGCAGGATTGAATTTATGACATCAGTGTCCTGTTTCTTGTTGTGTGGAGCACTTACAGAAACTCACAAGAAGCTGACCTGTCTTTTAAAAGGAAGTCTGTTTCTACATACGAGGCAAAAATTCTTGTCTAAGTATGACTCTATCTGGCATATTTCAAGAGAAAGCATTTAGCTGTGCAAGAAGAGTAGATTTATCAGTTTCACAAATGTTGTTTAGAGTTCTGCATTTCCTTCAGGAATCAAGGAGTAGAATGGAGTCCTGGGATTCTTCTAGACTTGTTCTAAATGGTTTGTTTTCTTTCTGATCCAAGTTCCTTAAATTTTTGATTTGCAACTGCAATTTTAAAGAATTTTGATGTTTTTGTATGTAGAGCAGTGGATGGCCATATCTTTCTGTAATTGCTTCATCGTTACTTTAAGACATTGAACATTGGCAGTACTTCAGAAGTAGATTATAGCAGGGCACTGGGTGAATCTCAACTGTTGTGTTCCAGATAGTTAATACATAGCAGATATCAGCATTCTATATGGATGCCTTTTATTATTCTTGGCCTGTTTTTAAGCAACTGAGTTAAGTTAGTGTAGAAATGATGTAGAGGAAAAGGATTGTCTGTGCCCAAAAGCCCAATTCTTAAAAGGAATTTCCAGGACTTTGTTCTGTGAATGGGAAACTAAAACGTAAAAAAAAAAGTTTAATAATGATAATGAAGTTGAATGCTAATATCATATGCCAGTTTTAAATAGTGTTTGTCCATACAAATGTTGCTTGTTTCAATTAGATGAAAATGCGGAGTGTTCATTACTCATTCAAAACCCATTAAATGGGTAAAATCCAATTAACATTTTACACGTGTTGCAGTAAGCTTATTACTCAGTTCTGTCTTTTTAGTGCAGATTGAAGCTAACCTAATGTAAAAATCTACAGGAGTGAGATGTCAGGAGGTGAACTTTGTCACCTTGGTGCAATTTGGTTTTCATTTTTCTCATCATTCTAAAGTATATCTCCCTGACAGGAGGTATTTCCATATCCACAGTTCTTTCTCAGTTTCCAAGGTTGTCTTTTGAAAAGGAAATTTTTCTTCTGCTTTCAGGCTCATCTACTTCTAGCGATCCCATATGGTCTGGCCATTCACCACCACCCCATCAAGAAAATTGGGTCAGTTTTGCAGATACCCCACCAACCAGTGCTCTTTTAGCCATGCATCCTGCTTCTGTCCAGGTGTGACACTTTATTGGTATTTGATTTGCTTCATTCAGATTGATGTTGCAATTCTTGGTTTTTTTTCCTTCATAATTTTCATTGCAGATGTTTACTGTGTATCTGTGCTGTAGTCTATTCAGCGCTATTTGCCCAGCAGATAGTTGTTTTGTTCAGTTGCCTTAATTTGGAATGATTAAATGAAAGCTACTAATTTAAAAAATGTTAACAATTATGACTTTAAAACATTCGGATTTAGCTTTTTATGCATATGTGCCATATTTTTCTTTTCTGCTTACATACCTGCGATCATTCCATATGTATCAGTGTGCAAAAATACCCTGTCATTATCCTGGAGATGCCATCTGCCGATGGTTTCCTGCAGTTTTTAAACAATTGTGAGATTTAACTATGCTTTATATTTTGAAGGCAAGAAGTTGAGAATTCGTAGAAGCATTTTAGGTAGATAATACTGAGGAAAAATATTTCATTTCAGGACCAGACAACAGTACGAACTGTAGCATCAGCTACAACAGCAAATGAAATTCGTAGGCAATCAAGTAGTTATGATGACCCCTGGAAAATAACTGATGAACAAAGGCAGTATTATGTTAATCAGTTTAAAACCATTCAACCTGATCTAAATGGATTTATACCAGGTAAGTTATTCTTTACAAAATATAATTGTGGGTGTATCGGTTCTGTTACAAAGACTTTGTTGTGTACTTAGGCTTGCATACTATTTTGAAGGAAATTCTGCATTTTGCTGATAATATTCTACTATAGTTCAGTGTCGTTCAGGAAAGACTAGAAACTAATTTGCCTTTTTCCTTCATTTAACCCTAGTAATTAGTGCTGTTTTTCCTAGAACCTTTGCTAAATAACTCATCACCTTTACAGTAGGTCTGAGTCTTCTAGTGATTTCACTTGCCTTAAATATTAAAAATGATTGTTGCTATTTTCAGGATCTGCAGCTAAAGAATTTTTCACTAAGTCAAAACTACCTATTCTTGAACTTTCTCATATTTGGTAAGTGTGATAATCATTTAAAATAATTATTAATGATAAATGTTTAGAAAGATGACGGCTATCTGGTAGACATCTAATAATTACTTACTAGAAAGTGTTAAGTAAAATTTCACGACTATACTAGTATGTTCAGTCGTGCTCATATTTATGCCAGTATTACTTCAGTGGGTTTTAATGGGTCTAGACTGGTAACTATTTACAAGGCAGTTTGAGAAAATTTCAAACTCTTCAGAGTTAGAAACAATTTGTTTGAGATTTTTATTGTTAAAAATGCATTCAGATTTAAATAATTCCTTATATATATTTATTTATTCATTTATGTCTAAGTAAAGTTAAATGAAATATACACATTTGCATATTTTTAAGTACAATGTGTGGTACATGATGACAAATTCAGCTTTGAGTTTGTGCAAATCTTCTGTTTCATTGTATTCTGGAATTTGTACTGCATCATTGCATGCTGTCATTAAATGGCTTACCTTGGCAGGTGCTATCTTCCTTTCAGTGTAATGATTTCTGTTTCAGGTGTTTTCCCATTTAAAATAAGACATGTTGCCTCAGCACTATAATTTCAGTAGTATACTTCGCCAAAAATCTGAGGCCAGTAATATTGTGTAGTACTGTCTTAAATGGGTTAAAAACCTGGAGAGAAAAATGACTTTAAATGATCTGTAAGGTCTTATTAATGAAGGCTCATCATCTTGAAGAGTAAAGCATGTAGCGCTAATATGAAGTGTTTAGTAGGATAAAGTGAACGATAAACTTTGCTCATCCAAGTAGCAAAACGGAAGCCTGTCTTTTGGAAATAAAATAACCTTTAGAAATTTTATTTATACCAAGTTTTCCTTCTTAGGGAACTGTCAGATTTTGATAAAGATGGTGCACTGACATTGGACGAGTTCTGTGCTGCATTTCATCTGGTAGTTGCTAGGAAGAATGGGTATGATTTGCCGGAAAAGTTACCTGAAAGTTTAATGCCCAAACTGATTGATCTGGAAGACTCAACGGGTAAGATACAGGTTCAACACAAATGTCGGTATTTTAAAATTATGGTCTCATTGTTACAGTATATCAGCAGACACTTGTTTGTATGAGCAGAAAGCATTTGTCGATATGAAGTAAAGCATTGTGCAATTTTTAGAAGTCTTAGTGCTCAAAGCTAATTTGAGCATGTAAATCTTTCTGTAGAGGGTAGTTATTTAGGAACCGTACACATACACTATTACATTTGGGAATACTGACTGTGTCCTTTAAATGTTAAGGAAAACAAAATTGTTACAGTATGGATTTTATTCCCGACCAGCTATTGTATTCCAATTTCCCGATCCAGCTATACTTTAGGCTTGCTTTCAAATGAGTATGCCTTCTGTTCACCCTCATTTGTGAGAGTATGGCATGAGTTTCTAAGTATTGAAGGCCCTTAAAAAATATTCCCAGATTCAATGCTAAGGGCAGGATAAGTGTTTAAAAGTGAAGGATCAGTACCACAGACTTTTTTTTTGAAATTCACCTCCTGACTTGAAAGCAGATTTATCCTTCATTGTTTTGTCACCTAGCTGTTCTGTGCATTGTCCTTCATCTTTGGGTACTCTCAGAAAAAACACTGAATGTTTGATTTCTGCTTGTTAATGTGTGCCAAAAACTCAGTCCCATAACTGAAAAACAAACTACTGTGCCATGTTAAAGTGGTGTTTAAAAACAGGATGTTTGTAGCCATCTTACTTTTTCTATTTTAAAATAGGTAAAGGAAACTGAGTATTTTAAAGCTGCTTTAGATTACTTTTTAACAAGCAGTCTTTGCTTGGAAAGTCAGGTTATATTATGAGTGCACAGGTACTATGATTTGCTAGAATTTTATTTATTTTCACTAAATTCTTCAAAGGGAGTCTCTTCATACTGTGTTTTTAGGTTGTCAATGACTTTAATCTCAAAGTCATTGAGGAGTTCTTAAATTAGATACTGTGTTTCTTATTATCTCTGCTTTAATAATGAACCTATTTTTTGTGGGAGTAGGTTGGCTCTTCAAAGAGCTGCCACTGAAGTGTTTTCAGTATGAGTAAGCATTTTGCTATGATGAAGAAATTCATAAGAAATAGCTGAGTTTACTGGGCTGCTACCTATCAAATGTCTAAAACCTTCCCATTCTCTCTGTTTTTGTGTTAAAGTGGTGATCAAGCAAAAATCTTGGTAGCAAATGAAGTAACATTTATTTGTATAAGCTGTTGTTACTAAAAAAAACCCACCAAAAAACCTCCCCAAAACTCCACACCCAACAACTATATTTGTCTTGATCCTCTATTGCCATTATTGGTAGTAGATTTCAGCTGAAGTTGTCTGGAAACTTTATACATCAGACACTAAACCGAAATTGTTACATGTAAGTTTATTGTTCTCATTTTACAGGCAACTTTGTTAATATAAAACTTCTCACTTATTTTCATGAGGTACAAAGTGGTCTTTAAATTTTAAGGGAAAACTGCTGTTAAAAGTTTTTCCCTCTGGTGTTAAAGGGAAGTTACCCTGTTCTAGTGAATGTTGAAAGGTTACCTTGCTACGTAAGCCATGCTTAAAAAATACAAAAATCTCATTGATACTATATTCTGCAGTTATTAAGAGCTACAATGAAAAATGAAAATTCTTGCAAACGTGTGAGTTTTTATCCAATTAGCTTTATTTTATTTATATATTTATTTAGTTGGATCAGCAGCATTGGAAATAGTGAATCTTATCTAGCACATAACATGATTTATCACCAAAACTTCTATGTTGAATAAAATACTTTAGACAAGGTTACTGATGTGGCTATAGTTTTATGTTTAGTTACAACAGTCCAAATCTCCAGCATACATTTGGTAATTTAAAAGTTACTGATAGGTCTGTCTACTGGACATGCTGAATTACAGGAGTTCATCTTAAAGACTGTAAATCAGCCTAGGGAGATGAACCAGTTAAATTTTGGTAATAATTTTTCATCTTAGTTCCTGTAAAAGTTGTACTTCAATAACACTTTCTTCCAACAGTTGTCTTAGAAATAGAAACTATAAAGTATGACACCAGAGTGTCTTTTTGAGTGCACTTTTTGCATGGGATAAAACTTTCTCAAAGAAAGAAATGGTTGATGATCTTCTGCTGACATGCCTTAGTATGAATAATATACAGTCAAACTGTTGAAGAAGATTAATTGCTTAAATGTCTTTTAAAACAATGTACAAGATGGCAAACTTTATTTCAAAAGTATTACTGCCATTATTAATCCTGTTCTTTTGTTAGAAAGGTTCCCATTAATCTTCTGCACTTGAAAAGTGCTGCTTTTTTCCATTTTCACTTTTGGACAAGCGGCCAACAGAAGGAGGAGTAACAGAGAGCTCCCTGCACCTTCTGACTGTGTTCAGACAGGAAAGGAAGAAGTCTCGTGAGCTTCTCTGACAGCCTGTCTCTCATCAGCCCCTGTGAATCCAGTATGTGACCAGCTGCAGGTGTTCCAAACCTGTTTGAGATATGGTCTTGCTTTACATCTGGTTTCATGGCTAGGGATGTGTATTTCTCTCACATGGCACAGACTTACTGTATAATTAAGCATTTGTATAGTTGGTAATTCTTCTAGTACAGCAGTACATCTCTACAGAATTGTGATTCCTTTGAACTCCATTTTATCTCAGTTAGGAAAAGCTACCAACCTTTACAAATGTTGAAAAGCAAGTTTTGCTTTTCTGTAAATTTTTGTTTGGGTTGCTGCCACGATGCCATTTCTTTGTAAGAAAATGAATCTGCCATGCCTTATGTCTTACACAATTACTTTAACACTTAAAATTTTCCATAGAATGCCTTTGGCATGTTTTGTGTAGGTATTTGCAGAATTCTTTGAATTACAGGTAGCTATGTAGTCTATCCACAACAATTTTCAGCCTTATCTTTTGACTTTGTGTTTAACACTGGATGTTAGTTCAGTTATCTAGAGTACTGTCAGTCAAATGAGAATTTTGAATTTTTTAACTTAAAATAAAATTTTTATTCTTCTTGCACTTCAGAGCAATTAACATGCAATATGTATTTCCAAAATATTGCCACTGGCATATTTTGGACTAAGTATATTATTTTGTTTACAATGACCACAGCATGTCAGCTTGACTACTTGGTGACATTGACACCTGGATGTAACCTATTTTTATTGCTTTCCCTAAAGGAAAACAATTCAAGATGCTAGGTGCTGGGCATAATTTTGGAAACATTATGGAAACAACCTCATGTCCGGCTATTTCAAGGAAGTTTACATGACCTTTGAAACTCTGATGAGTTACTGGTTTCTCTGTGTGGTTTTTTTAATGTTAGTAGCACCTCAGTTGCCCCTGACCTCAAGGTGGCACAATTAATTTGTTTTTTGGACTTCATTGTTTTGGCTGTGCCTCTTGCTGTCCCTGGTGGCTCTTCAGAGACAAGAATGGGTTGTTACTTTGCAGAGCTACAGGTGGTCACCACTAGACTATTCAAGTATTCAAGTGTTTTCAGTTGAATTTGACATTGGATTTGTTATTAGCTTCTTCTGAATGAAAATTAGCAGGCAGAATATTGACTTGTCTTAGCAGAAGAGAAGGCTGCAGAGTTCAGCTGTTTAGGAACCTGAAACCAGTCCATTTTATAAATTTTGATCAAGTTTTGGTGCACCATACTCTCGTGGCAGTCATCTGCAATCACATACCTATGAAGCAGTCCTTTTTAATGGTAATTTAATTAAACAATTTTTTTCTTGATTAGTATTTTGGCTTTTTCAGGGTTTTAATTCTATGGACTGCTGACATCATGTTAATATGTCAAGCTACTTATCAGTCACTCTTTCAACTGTTCCTGTTACTTATACACTGTACAGTTGTAACCTGAACTTTCAGGTTTTTTGAGGCTCTCAATGCGTGGCTTTAGCTTGCATTGTGATATCTAGAATAGGAGACATTGTAAGCAGGATTTTACTGTGCTAGCAGAATGCTTCATCTGCTGTTCAGATTTACTTTGAAAGAAAACTAAACAGTGCCAAAGGACAGTTGTGATGTGACAGCTACTAGACTTACTCAATTTACAAAATGTAAATGGAAACACCATTGTTTTAGTAATTAGGCTTGAAACTAATTCTTTGGGGACTAATTTAAGGAAATGGTTTTCTTAATCTGTTTTCGTATTTTTTTCGTGTTTGCATTGAGATGCTGGTTTTGCTCTGACCTTTCATACAGGACGTATTTTATTCTGTAAGATGAAATGCTCAGTGCAAGATATGATGTAATAAATGCAAGTGTGAAGTTATTTTCTCACACTGTAAGAAAAACTGTTTAATTCTATATGTAATCAAAATCTAAAAAAGCTACTTCAAGGCTGAAGTACTGGGAGATAGCATGGTACACAGTAATCTTCAAAGTCTGATTTTCAGAAACATCCTTAAAATAAGAGTAGTACCTGATAAACAGTGTATTTAAATTAATGAGAGTTGTTGGGTTTTTTGGGTTTTGTTTGATGCCTAAGTCTTTACTTGAAAAAGATGAAAACAAAGGGTACTTTACACTTTCCATGAGATGTGAGCAACTCTTCTAAAAATAAACTGAATGCAAGTTATGATTTTTGTTTATAGTGATTCCTGTCATTTCAGAAGTTGGGGAACAGACTGGTGAGGTAGGTTACTCCGGCTCTCCAGCAGAAGCACCTCCAAGCAAGTCTCCATCAATGCCATCCCTAAATCAGACCTGGCCAGAATTGAATCAGAGCAGTGAGGTTAGCACTTTTATCTCAGAGTAATTTCACTGCCAGTCAATAACTAAATTGTGTATGCATCCATAATTTGTCGTAAGTGAATTGTTGATATGAAACAGTTAGCAGGACAATAGACACAAAAAGGTTCTGTGTTAAATGTAAAAAAAAAAATGTTTTCATTGTGATTTTTCTATCTCATTGGGAGATGAGCTACTATTTAAAATGTTGTCGTTAATGGTAATTAAGCTTTATATTAACCACAAAATTTATCTCATAGTGTGTTTTGGAAAAGTTGAATTCCTGATTTTTTTCATTTAGGGCGTGTTTTTGGTTGGGGTTTTTTGTTACCTCTGAAGAACTTTTTTTCCAAACACTTTTACTAAACTACAGAATAAGTTTCTGACATATCTGGACATTGAGACTTATTTCTGGAGGTGATTTTAGCCTGAAATATCACCAATAACATAGAGAAGTCATAGCCATGGGTTTGTTTCAGAAGCAGAGACTCAGAGTTGAATCTAAAGCCAGCCATTGGCTAAATTTATTTAAATCTTAAATTTTTACTGTTATGTACTCCTGCTTCATCATCCTTAAGCATACATATTTGCTATATAAGCTGTCTTCTGCAGTAAAGCTGTATTTTGTTCAGAATTTGAAAGTGAAGTTGGCAAACAGTATTTTTTATATTATTTTTTCCCCACAAATGTCCATTGCTTAAAAGGCCTGTAAGGCATTGATTCCTAGATTTTTCTTGTTGCTTTAACACTTTTGCCTCTGACTTAGAATAAACCAATATTTTATTTTAAGAGCTACTTCAGATCCTCAAGTGAGTTTCTGACTGCAACCATATACAAAGATAATGTAGGCTTACTTTTCATTATGAGGGGGGAAAAAGGGGGAAAAAATAAAGACATTATTTTTGGAAAACTATTTTTGATTATCTGGGACTCAGAAAGAATTGAAAACTTGTTTTAACGTGTAAGATAGTTCTGTCAGTAGCTAAGTATTACCTTCTTCTATTAAAAGAGATTTTTGTGGCTTTTTTCCTTTCTTTGTTAGACTTCAATTGAATAGAAGATTTGTAGTAAAAGATTTAGACAAACCACAGGAAAGTCAGCATGAAGCAGAAAATAAGGACATTTTTAGGATTAAAGTTAGGAGCAGAGGAAACTTCCTTCATTTCTCAGGAGGGAAGGACTTTTATAAAGTCTTCTGTTCCTCGTAAGGGCAAATGCTAGCCCCATATAGTCACATCCTTACCAAATAAAAAAATGTTGGAAATTATTTAGTGATTCTTAGTTGTTCTGTTTGACAGAGTGACTCAGACTGCTGGTAGGAAGCTATGTTTTAAGAGAGAGGTAGAGCAGATAGTCATTCAGGTGTTGCTAAAAAGCTGTAAATGTCTGCATCTGTATTAAAATTTGCGGATACATTCCCTTATGTTTTCAATAAAGATTTAATAAGCTAATCATTTGGTAACCTGCATCATAATTTAACAGATTCCTTCAGTGTCTAATGCAACTCAAACCAATTGAATAGGGTAATTCTACTTGTGGAACAAAGTGAATTGTAATTCTGTCAGCCGGAAACTTGTCTTACGAAACTGACTATCCATTCACATCGATAAGGTGGTATTTTCTTTTTGAAAATCTAGTAAAATTTAAGAGGTTTGGAAAAGTTCTCACAGTAGCTATACTACTGGATACTAACTATACTAAAACAAGAGTTGAACTAAATACTTAGTTTTTTGTTCTAACACAAAGGAATTTCTCATTTTTCAGATGTGTTGGTGTGCATGTTTCTTTCTCCTCAGCATTTTCTTTTCAGCTTGAGTCAGGTCAAAGTCCTCAAGGTTTTAATTCCATGAAAAAATTTCTGGTATTGCTGCAGGCACCAGCCTAATTGTTTCCTCTTTCAACCTCTTATAAGTGTCATCAACAAATGCATTGCTTGTAAAAGCTCTGCATCTTTGGATTATCTGTCGTTCAAGGCAGTCTCATCCTTAGTCTCAAAACTGTTGGTTACTCTTCTTTCTAGCTCATAGTTGATTTATAGAATGCAGTCGCCAGGCTCAGTTACTGGAGGCTCCCAAGTATAGACTAAAGGATCAGTTTAAAACTTCAGAATAAAGAGCACCAGGAAAATCTACCTAACTTTGGATACTACCTGCTTCACATTCTCCTCTCTTCACTCATCTCTTCTTTCTCACTTCAGGCATCTTTTCCATCTAAGTCTCAAGGCTGAGCACTTAGTTCTGAAAGCTTAAAATAATTGAAAAGCCTATTATAGTTTTTTTGTTGAAAACTGTCTAGTGTCATGCAGTTGTCACATTAACTTTAACACAGATATGGAGATTCAGTTTTAAGTTCACAACTGTTACACCTTGTTTCAAATGTCTTGGAGTTCTATTTGTAATGGTTCAGGTTGCTATGAGTTTTTGTTTCTAGAAATTAACCTTTTGAAAGTAATTTAAAAACATTTTTGCAATTCTAGAAAACAAATACTTTAGCTTCAGCTAGTGTGAGTTTTACCCTGTCAATGCTTTTAAATTTTGCAGAGTTTGAGATGCAGTCTAGTAGATTCTTAATATATTTAGCTTTCTGTTAACCAGGGAATTAGCAGTAGCTGGCTTCTGGTAGTATTTCAGGATGGAGCACAACAGCATATTTCCTAGAGCAGTCAGAAGGTGTTGGCATTTATCTGTCTGTGTCTAGCTAGGGAGCCCAAGGACAAGTAATAAAGGTACATGCAGTTTGGCTTCACAGCAGTGCAGTAAGATAGATTAAGCATCCATTGGTAATAAATAATATTTTACCATTTCTCTTAACTATATGTATGCCCTATGGAATTTTTGAAAAATTAATAATATTTCTGTAATAAAATGCTCTCTTTGCTAATCTCACTAGTAACTGTGAAGCCACTGGCCAAATCAAGTTTAAAAGAATAGTGGTAGACCTAAAATAAATATATAATATGTTTCATGAAAATGAGCAGCTGTGCAAATGCAAGAGGCCAAATCAGGAGAAAGGCTGGCAGAACTTGGCCATTGAATTTCTGACTTAGTGAAAACTGGCTCTCTAACAGATTTGTATAGCTCCAAACTACTTGCAATGCTGACTCTTCATGAAGGGGTGGAGTGACACAGAGAGGAACTGTTTAACACGGGGAGTATTAAACAGGGACAGAGTAGCTGGGAATCCTTACTAAAAAGGTTTTGTTAGATTCTGTCCATGAAGACAGTAGTAGTGTTCTGTGTCAAAAACAAATACAAACAAACAAAAACCTCAAACCAACAGAAAACCACAACAACAAAAAACAACCAGAAAAAATACCCACCTCCATATGAATAGAATTCCATAATCTTTGCTCTAATTTAAAGTTTGAAATGAGGAGATAAGGCTCTTTCTCTACAAAAAGTTTTACCACACATAGCAGCAATTACAAATTTAGTTAATATTCTTCTGAATTTTATTTCATCTGATTTTAAACAGTTATTTAGGAATCTCCTTAAGAAGTTATTTCTGAAATAACTGTTTTAGACTTGGTTCACATACAGGCTGTTCACTGAATATAGTTTGGTGTAGAGGAGAAAACGAGATTAGGTTGACTAACACGATATAGTTTGTCCTATATCTTCTGGAATCATTTAGATCGATTTACCTATAGAGATGGGAAAAGAATATCACACACAGAATATTCTGAGTTGGAAAGGCCTCACAAGGGTCATAGAGTCCAACACCCAAGTTGTTTCCACAACTACAACAAACATATTTTTTGTCAAATTTTCTGAGCACTAAAAATTTTGTATTTTTAATTTTTGAAACTTGTATTTGTAGTGTTTGAAACTTGCTTAATATTTGCTTGTTATTTTACCAAAATACAACAAGTTTAGCATTCCTGTTGTGATTTTTAATCTGGTTTCTAGATCACAGACTAATTTTATGTACTTCAGTGCTTTGTTGATCCAGTTGTGGCTGTAACTTGACTCAGTTTGCATGAGGATTCTTGACAGCCATGCCCATATCTTATAAAATTGTTCAGAGTTTGACTTATTTGCTTTTAGCAATCAACAGTATGTTTGAATTTAATTCTTTGCCTTGTCAGTGATTTAGACTTGTGAAAATGGTCTTTTACAGCGTAGAATCACTTCTCAGGGGTTGCACTGGCAAGCTGAACTGGTGTGATTGGAGTACTCTGCTCAGTGTTCATTTGTCTGGGATTTTGTAAGAAAATCAGGATTTACTAAATATGTTTGAAACTTGGCAGCTACAAAGCTGAGGAACCTTTCTGTGGATTTTATGAGTACAAATGCACACAATGTGTCTCTGATCTTTATCTTTAAAGTGTATGAATGGCTTAACCAGTTCTTTTACTTGTATGATGTTCATTGGCAGGCATGAACTCTGAAGGTACTTCTGGGTTGCCTGTGCACCTGTATCTTCATTATAAAATGTGAATGTAAAGGTTAATATTGACAGACAACAAACTTGGTTCCACAACAATCTCAGACTGAAATAGAAATACTTTATATATATAAGTGTGCTTCCCAAGTGAAGTACTCTCTTGTGCAAATACAGTTCTTTCCAATGCAACCTCTGAACTACTATGCTAAATCTCCTCAGTGATCTTTTTCTCCCATCTTCCTCATCATGCTGACTTCTCTCCTCTGTCTGTTCAGCAGTGGGAGACATTTAGCGAACGCTCTTCAAGCTCACAAACTCTGACCCAATTTGATTCTAACATTGCACCAGCTGATCCTGTAAGTCAATCACTTAGCTTGCTTGTTTGAAATTAATTTTATTAACACTGAATTTCCATTCATTGTATTTAGCTGTTATGCATGATTCCATGGACTGCTTTTTGGGGAATGGTGGCAGGCTTCTTAGCTTGTTTGCTTGTTTTTGGAATATAAATTTTCTAGTACTGCTCGTGTTTAATCTCTGATTGCAAAGAATGCTTTTTTTCCTGTTGATTTTGACCTAATACAACACTTCTGTCAAAATCTGTCATACACAAAGAATTTAAACATAATGGTTTTTTGAAAAAAAGTGTAAGTTGATGCAAGGGCCACTCCCTATGATAAACCAGTTCTGTGTAGATTTTGTCTTTGGTGTTGTTTTGGTTTTTTCAAGTTGCAGAGCCTGATTTGCACAAAACCAGTGCCAACTTCTGTGAAAAAAAGCTACTGGGCTTTAATGGGCGTGGTATTTCATATTCAAAATGTTTTTACCAAGTTACTTATTAATAAGGCTTTTAGTATTTCTCCAGCTAAACCTGTGGTGTTCTCAGGCTTTACTCAGTGAGGAGTGCTCTGAAGGATTATGTAGTTAAATATCTTGCCAAGTTTGGGAGCCAGAAATACACTACAGTGTTTCAAGTTCTGCTGGTTTTAAGCTGTACGACACGTGACATTAAAGCAGTTCTGAAATGCATTAGAAATGCAGTATTTAGCTGCTGCTTTCATCCTGCTTTTTTTAAGACTTAATTACCACCGAGTGTCCATTTTAATTTAATTAATTAGTGTTGGTGTCCATTTGATTCTGTAACAAAATATAATAGGTGTACATAATACACATTTAACTGCTTTTAGTATTAAATCTGTCACTTCTGAAAAGATACAATACATAAATATACATATATTTTCAATATATCAGAGCTCCAGTCTCAAAGTTAACACTGATGTTCATGTAGAAATAGCATTTCTAGATGCTGAAAGCTAGAATTCAAGCTGCGCTGTTCCCCATGCTTAGAATTAACCTTCAGTAAACATTCAGAATAAGTGAAAATATCCTACTTAAAGCAAAAGCCAGCCGTCTTTCATGTGAGATTGTTTTTGTTTTAAATATGATGTATTTTTATGTTTTAATGAGGTAAACATAATGTAAATCAGTTTATAGTTGTTACTTACTGTGTATAATTGCTTGACAGTAAAGAGCTATCACTGTCTTGTTTCTGCAATAAGACAGTAATTTATTTTCACACATAATTAGCAAATGACAGAAATCTGAGGTTTGAATTTTTTCATATGTTGATAATCTAAAAAGTAGAGCAGTGATGGTTAATGAAAAACTCTTATATGGGAGTATATGTTTGTGTGTATGTATAAAGAGAAATTCACTGGGAATGCATAATTTTTTTGTGGTTGATCACATTCTTGAGTCCTTTTCTTGAAATGCTTGTAGTTTAGAAAAGAATGGTGAGCATCTTTGATACTTGCTAAGGTAGCAGACTTTGGAGTTAAGAGTCTTTGTTTTCCATATTAAAGTAAGAACAAATGATGACAATTTTTCAGTTAGCTGAAGGCAGACTTTTTGTTTTAGCAATCTCAGTACTGATGCGTAGGAATGATTTATGGAGCAACTGCTTCCCCAGAGGAAAGAAAATCAGCTTTCTTGAGCAGTTGTTAATAAGTATCTAAAGAGTAAATTCACAGACCAAGTTCTTTTTTAGTTGGAAAAGCAGCTGCTTTGGAGGTAAAACATAAGTGAAAAGAGTAAAACAGTACATTTATCCCTTAGTATGGGAGCATAATATGCCTTTTGTAAGTCAAAGTTGGTAACATGTTGTTTTATGTAAAATTAGGTTAATGATGTAAATCAATACATTATATAAAATCCATTTAACTATTTGAGGCATGACTTCTGTACAGCTGCACATTAGAGTACAGCAGAGGTCTGAAGCAGCCACAGCAGCAAAAGTGGTCTTTGCATGATAATCTCATTAGAGAGGGAAAAAAAAAGCAGTATATTTTAAAGTGGTAACTATTCCTAAAAGCTTCCTGCAACAAGAATGTTTGAGCTGTGACTAGAAAGTGGTTTTAAGTTTGTTTGCAGCAAGGGTAGTGAAACTCATTGAAATAGTTTCAGAAAATACCAGTGTAGATGTGTTACACCTAGTGCAATTGATCTACTTGAGTAGTCTGAACAGATTAAATTTCTGATACAAGGGTAGTTTTGAAACTTCTTGGTATTTCTAGGATAGAATATAATATAATCTGGGGGTGTTCTTGTGCTGTCATTGTCCCACCCATTCGTATATTCTGAATATAGATGACAGTAAAAAAACCTCAGACAGCCATGTCGATATTTTTAGGCTACTTCTGAGTTTTGAGTTTATTTTTTTAAGCTGTCTGCAGTCAGTCTCCAAACCAAATGGAAAGGATTGTCTGTAAAGTACTTCAAATGGAGCCGCTTGTCTGAACGACTAGTGCCTAAGTGTAAGGCCAATGCCTGTCTAGAGGTATATTTCGTAGGGCTTATTATACTGAATTGTAGAATATTTTTGCTATTTTAAAGACTCCAGAAAATACCTGAAATTACTACAAAGTTGTATTTCATCGAGCATTACTCATACTATTTAGAGAGGCCATTATTTTCTGAAGCATTGTAAGTAAAGCTGAGGAGTCAGGGTTTAAATTGTAGGTTTTTTTGAAGATGTGCTCAAAGCACCAGATGTCTGATATGCCAAAAATGGTGGAAAGCTGGTAAATTCAGGTCCTACTAGCAGTTATCTATAGAAAGATATTCTAGTGCCCTTTTAAATAGCTACATTATCATTGCAGAGACTACAGCTTAAAGAGCTTTGGTTTTTGTGGGTAAATTCAATTCCCTGAAACTGTGCAAATAAACCAAATCTATGAAATTTTGTCTAGAATTGACATTTCACATGGTGTCAGAGACTCTTCATAGAGTGATTTAAACTAGGTTAATGTAACTGTGATCTCTTCCACAGGACACTGCAATTGTGCACCCAGTTCCTATAAGAATGACTCCAAGCAAAATCCACATGCAGGAAATGGAGCTTAAAAGAACTGGAAGTGGTAGGATATTTTCTCTTGCTAAATTGAGAAGTTTTGTACAATTAGAGTTGGCTTTACTTCCTTGAACATACCTAATTTTTTTCTTCACCAAAGATGAATATATCTGGAGTTGTAATGAGCATCATTACTGAGTTAAGAATTGCTGGTCAGATAAGTGCAGAGCTTCAGTCAGCCATTTGCTACAGTGAGGATTTTACCATCTCTAGGAGAATGTTTCTTGGAGAGTAGTTCAGGAGCATCATGATAAAGATTGGATTTGGACTTCCAGGAGAGTGTCTGGGTTTCCTTGTAAATACTGAAGGAAACTGAACATAGAGATCATAACCTGCATTCATAAAGCTTGTTCTACTGTGATCAGGAATACTGAATTTATTATTTTCAAACTTGACAGCATTTGGGAGTATTGGCAGGCCTTTTTTTAATACTCTGGTCAATAATAAACAAGGTGGTTTGATAAATTTGCTTGAGGAAGAGAGGGATCTTAATTTACAGTTGTGTCCCAGTATTTCTTAAAGTCATGGAACTCATGCAGAGTCTTCAGCATAAGAGAATAAATAGTATCAACAACACATTTCTTTTGAAATTTCTTTGGCCTTGGAAGTAGGTAAAGATTCACAGCTCTTAATGCTGAGAAATTGAAATTTACCATTGTAATAGTGTTATTTCTGAGTTGAAATACAACAATTATAGTCTTGAGTGCAGCACTTAGATAAAGGCAGAAAACCAATGTAAAGCTTTGGCACCAGAAATAAAGGCTATTTTGAACAAGTTCATTTATCTAGATTTGTTTTTCCATTTAGATCATGCTAACCCTACTAGCCCACTACTTGTGAAACCATCAGATCTCCCAGAAGAAAATAAAATGAGTTCATCTGTAAAATTTACGGCTGGAAATACAGTTAGTAAGTATCAAAGTGCTTTCTGGTCTCATTTCTCACATTACACAAAATGTAGATCTGATATATCCCTCAGTGAATGAAAACTGGCTGGATAGTAGCAGCTCTGAAATGAGGTTAACTTATCCTAAGAACAGAAACATTTCTGATATAAAGTATGTATTAAAAGCAGTAATTAAGAAAGTTCTACTGATGTCACTGGAGTTGTTTTCCTATCCTATGTGCTCAAGAAAGTTCATTTTTGTCAGCTCTTTTCCATCTTCCTGTCTTCTCTTTTAACTCTAGAATGAAAAATTTAATGTATGCAAAGTGGAATTGACTAGGTAGCGTTTGATTGTTCTTCCTCAGAACCATGTAACAACATGTTTTCTAAAGAGTGAAAATGTGTTGACCACAAAATTTTCAGGCAATTCTCATCTGGTTTAGGTACTAAGAAAATGCAATAGACTTCTATATTCCATTTTTAGCACAGCTTTTCAACTGTTTATTTCCTTCTAATAGCCTTTTCAATTTTCAGTATCTCCCGTGTCCAAAGCATGTTGCATTATTTTGATTTGATTAGTCCACTTGTGTAATATTGAGAGAGGTCCAAGGTAATATGTAGCCTGAATGGATCTCTGGAGTCTTTCTGAGATTTTTTTTTGTGTTCTTCAGGCTGGGAACTTTTCTTCAGTAAGAATAAAGTTTAAAGAACTCATTATTTTAAGTCCTTTGCATTATTAAGCCCAGAAGTATTTTGATTGCTTTGTAATACACCAGGAATTTAGAAAGTACCTTCTTGCAATGTGTTTTGCTTTTCTCGTGAACTGTTTCAGTGGCACTCCTCGTTCTGACCAGTGTCCTGACCATGTCTGAGTTTTACTTTTCAAACAGAGTTCTGTTTTTACTAAGCAGTTTTCTGAGGCAAAAGAAAGAATAAGCAAAAATTGTCTTTTAATGTCTTAATTGTCTTTTAATCTCTACTACTGTATGCAGGATCTAAGTTCGAGAATCTTTGAGTGCTCCCTTTTCCTTATCTGAGTGTAGCTTAATCTTTGATAAAGTGTTTTTCTCTCAGAGGAAGAACATAGTGAAATAAAACAAACCCCACTGCAGTATAAGATATCAGCACTGTGTAGTACCTGCAGTGTTAAGGAGAAAAAGTATAAAAAATGTAACAGGTAAGAATGTACCTTGCTGACCAGGAAAATCATCTCTGCAGGATTCTCATTTCTGGGGCCTGGTTGATGTGTCTTATCACTTTTGAAAACTTCAGTGTCCTAGGAGGTTAAAGTAATCCTTTGAGAGTGGGTAATTCAGAAAAATCTTGGTGTTTTTGAGTAGAATTTTCCTCTTCACTGGTAACAAATCAACAGAGTCCCTTTGCTCCAGTGACTTCCACCTTGAACTTCGATTTACCTGGTGTTTTAGAATAATCCATTGTGATAAATTATCCTGAGGTCAATTTTTCTATCTACATTCATTCCATATAAATCTTGTGATTTTGTGAGGCTCCTCATTTCTGGAGAAAAAAACCTCAAGCTTTGCAGGACTTCTAAGGGTAAGGGTGTCCTTAAGAATCTGTCTATGATGCTTTAAAAGCATCTTTTGTTTCTGTAGGTTTCCTTAACCAAAAGCTGAAAGTTTTAAAAAATATTTAGTCCAAAACAAGGTTGACCACCAGCCTTGGAGTTATGGAAGTTACAGTAGTAGCAAAGCGACTACGTTAATCTATGTACTGTACACACCCTTTCCTTCTTCTGATTTCTAAGGTTGGTGACAATCCTTCAGCACTTCTAAAATCAGACATGTCCTACCCCTTGCTTTTTTTCCCTTGGATGTCCCTTACTCTTGTTCACTAGATTGTTGAAGTGATGGAATGTCAAGTGTTTAAAAATTATTGTTTATAAAACTTACTTTGTATTTTAAATATAATGTTACTGTCATTGTTTATTCTTCAGTACATGCCAGTAGTAACCAACAACTGATAGTGTTGGGTGAATGAAGTTGGTTTGTATTGCATCCTTCGATTATTCAGACTCAAGGATTTTGAATCCTGACCAGATGATGCCTTACAGGCAAGCAATACAAGGACATACACCTTTTTTTTTAACAGTAGAAATTGGGAGATTTGAAATTACTTGTTACTTCTGTCTGTTAGGGTGTGCTAATGATGCAAAGCAAATATGAAACCGTACTTTCTTTTCCCAGCAGATGGTTACAGCAGTTCGGACTCTTACACTTCAGATCCAGAGCAAATTGGAAATGCTGTAACACGGCAACGGTCAGTAGAGTAGCAACTGAAAAAAATAAGTAAAAGGTGTTTAAAGGGGCCTGTTCTCAGCTCCTGGTTGTTTGACAACTAGCTTATAAAATTATGGCAAAATAGATTCCTAACTTTAACACTCAGGAATCTGGAGACAGTCTGTTTTCTAATGCATTAACAATGTATGTTGCTTTTGTTAGTATGTAAAGTGAAAATTAAAAAAGGAAAGTTGTCTAAAAATTTGTTTGAGATTGGCCAATCAGGTGCTCCATATGAAGCTCCATGTTCAGTCGGAATCTTAATACTTTCCCCTTAAACTCAAGGGAATGTAAGCACATGAGACCATGCTGTTACTTGAAACCAATTTTTGGTATTTGTAAAAATATCCATTAGGCATTATTGGAGAAAAACCTTATGACACTGTAGCCTAAAAGAAGAATTAAGCACAAATTAGGAATACCGTGGCAGTAACTCAATCTCTTTTAATAATGGACTTATATAAAATAAAGGGCAGTCATAGACCGAGCGTAAATTAAGGCACTGTAGAAAGCTATGCAAGCACAAAACCAACAACTGCATCATTTCACATAAGAGAATATGCTGTACTAGCTGGTGCTAATTTGTTCCCATTAAATCTGCCTGAATAGGATTAAAACCAGCTATGCCAATAACCATCTTACAATCAGTTTCAGAGGTAAGTTTCAAAGCAAAAATAATTAGGGTGACTTCGATAGCAAAGAAGGATTTCCATTTGCCTGTCAGTACACCAGCTTGAAAGATTCTTTCCTCCATTGTTACTTAATGGAAAATGTGATTCTGTCATGCTTTTACGTATGTTTTTGCACTATCAACATGATGGTTTCAACATGTTCTTTTCCTCTTTGACTTTGGGTTGGGTTCTCCTGCTGAACTTGTGTAGATGAGTGAAGCTTTCTGATGAGTTCCCACATTATGGCATAGGGAGCTTCTGTCCTGACCTGGTAGTTGTGGCAGTATGCACACAGGCAATTCGTTGTCCCACTTACTCTTTTACTTTCTTCCACTGGCATCTCTTCTACCAATTGCAATTTTGTATAGAGATGACATTGTCCTTAATCCTACCATTAGTCAAGACTACTTCTTTGTATTTTCAAAAAGCACAAACTGACAAGGCTGTGTAAGTGATACTGTCAATGATAGTTCAGAAATGTCCTTAAACCACTTTCTCCCATTTTTAATTCTACTTGTGGTTTTTTTACTATACTAGCTAGAGGGATGACCCAAGGAGTCAGTATAATTAGATTGTGATTTCATCAGCTGGAGAGTTACAGTGTTACAGAAGTATTGTCATAGAGAATATATTAAGAAAATAAACTTTTCTATTGTGATAACTCAGTTTTCTGTCTGGACTTAAACATTCAGGAATCCAGGTTTCATGTGAAACTTGGCTACCTTTTGCCTCTCCCAGTTTACATCTTATGATGTAAACTTCTTCTTATAGAAGAATGTTGCAGAGGTCAGTCACAGAAAAGATTTTATCACGAGTTGAATAAAAAAGCAGCTGTATTCATGTCAGTGATTCAGTAAATCTGTCTTGTTCAAATTAGACTAGTTAGGAAGCTTCTGCAAACTATTTTTAAAAGGAAGTTGTACAAAAATTCTGTATTTAATAAATCCCACTTAAATGGCACTTAGTGCAGTAATTTATCCTTCTATCCTTTCTGCATGTGTTTTCCAAGAATTTGCAACAGGTATCCACTAGATGGTGATCCTACCTAAGAATGAGTCAAAATTTCTGAAGACTCTGCCAAGTATATAGATTTGGAAAATTTCAGGCAGAGAATTAAATTGCTGTTTCATACACTGAGATACTTCTTGAGCTCGATACACATGGAGGCAGGTCCAACAGAAGTCCAATATTCTTCTTTAACAAAATTGAACTTACCCTGTTTAAACTAAACAGGATGTTGACTACATGTTAAAAACTATAGTGACTACCATCTGGATGGAATTACCATATTTAGTATTCTCTGTTCCCGAACTATCATTGTTTGGGATATGCATCAAGCTGTTGTTTTCCCAAAGATAAATTGCATGTGATAATATAAGAATAATTTGGATAAGAGGTATTTAAGTAAATGGAAATACAAAACCAATTGTAAAATCAAAGAATACTGGAAGTTTAATTTGGTAATCTTGAAAATCAATGGCAATCAGGTTTTTTTACCTCTGTCAAACTTGTTTTTTAATTGCATGCTTTGAAGAACTTTTGATTTTTAGTTCTGTTGTAGCCACCTAAAATCACTACAGAAGCTTATGTATTTTGCAGATCACATTCAGGAACATCTCCAGATAACACTGCGCCACCACCACCCCCTCCAAGGCCTCATGCTTCTCATTCTCGGTCATCATCTTTAGATATGAACAGATCCTTTTCAGTTACCCCAGGTAGATATGCTGTGTTCTGAGTGTATATTATTTTTCAACACGTGTATTCCTGAAAGAGACTGTGCTTGTTCTATGAGGAACAATTTAGAGTGTTGGTTTTTAAAGCACCATTTCTGATTAAAAGAAGTTGCAAACGTCACTCTTACTGTATTGTTTGTAGTAAAATTTATATTGCACTTTACTTGAGTAGCTAATTTAAAAGTCAGTTCTGAATTCCGGCATTACATTTTTTTGGATGAATGTAGGAAGCAAAGTCAGGAAAGAATATTCTGGTTTTATACCCACATCCAATGAATTGCATCTGCCGGTAAATTTTCAAGGGGAATCTTTTTGGAATCAGATATATTAGAGATGGGTATTCAGTATTTGACTTCAGAGGAAATGATTAAAGGAAATGATTAAAGGTCACTGCTACTGTTCTGATTAAGGTGTTTTATTGGACTTCTGACTTGTCAGTACTTTTAAACTCAGGATCACAAAGTATGAGAAAATATTAAGAGTTTATAATGAAGGTTAAAAAAAAAAGACTAAGATACTAAGACCAGAAGAGTTATGACCATGTCTGTACAAGATCCATGTTTTGATTAATCCTGGTTTTGTCTGTTTGCTGGTTTGGAAGGAGGTGACATTATAATTATGAGCCCAAATATGACAGGTTAATATGTGGGCAAAATGCAGCATTTCTTCATGTTGACAGTTAAGAAAATTTGATAGCACTGTAATGTACAAAGTAACAATCTTGGCCAAATGTAATGTCTTTTACAGGACAGCAACAGGCTGGAGTTGTTGCCTATCCCCCTGCAGTGCCTCCAAGACCACAGCCTTCACAGGTGATGTCACTTCTGAAAAATCATATTCTAACTCGGTGCATTATTTTTATATAACTGAATTTTAATATATCTCTAAAATGAGTATCATTGCTTGATACATTTTTGAAAGCACCAGGATGTGAATGGTGGCAAAACCTAGACTGTAGCCAAATGTTAGTATTTCTTGAATTTAAAAAATGCTTCTAGTGGAACCATGGGTAGGGATTAAAGTAGATATTGAGGAGGAATGAGTGGCTCTGGAACTCTGAATTGTAGGAAAGAGAGAAAAGTTATCCTTTCACATTTCATTATCTATTCCTATGTAGTGCATAGGCCATAACAAAGACTGCAAGAGCCGTCTTCCAAAGTTTTGCGAAATAAGGGTTTGTCTTCCATTCGTCTGGCACAGGGTAGAGTTTTACATAATATGCCTGCCACTAAAAGGAGTGATTCCACTTCTTCACTTGTCACAGACTTGGTGATCTTTGCAGTCCCAGTCTGAGTGATTTCAGTTAGCTGATTTGGTAGAAAGCACATCCTGAAAAAGTTTTTTCTTTGTCTCAGCCAGCTGAATCCCTCAACTGCTGTGCAGATATGACATGGGACAGATAAAATTGTTTTTCAGTTGTTTTTCACCAGCAGCTACTTGTTAGAATCTGAGTTACCAGTAATTGAAGTCAGTCAGTGATTCAGAAATCATCTACAAGGATTCATAAATTATCTGAAGGGATGAAGGGAGGATACAAGGACAGATATATTCCACACAGTGTAATTGCATAAGCACATTTCTCTATGAAACTAGAGTAAAAGTCTGTATCAAGCCCCCAGAGCCCAACTGGCTCTGTCACAGCAGAAATATCTATTGTTCAATGAGTCTAGCTAGTGCTATGTTACATCCCTCTTTGGTCTTATTCCTTGGGTAATAGCATATCTGAACTTTGTTTTCTCTTAAATATTTCTCCATGCATGTCTTGCATGAGATGCACATTGTCCTACTGATAGGACATAAATTTTTGTCCACTAAAAAGGCAAATAATCTTTAACATTCTATCCCTAAATATTTTTGTTATTTTATTGCAGGGCACAGGTCCTCATGTGCATCGCCCAGTGGATGCTGATGGCCTAATAGCTCATACCAGTACCTCACCTCAACAAATACCAGAACAGCCAAATTTTGCAGATTTCAGCCAGTTTGAGGCATTTGCTGTTTCAGGTGTAAACAAAGAGGAAGAAGACGAAATTGAAACGCACTCAGAAGTCTTGCAGGTGAGTAGAAATGAAGATCTTGTCAATTGTTTTAATACCACCAACAGTTATGAGACTTTAAAACCTATTTCTGCTGTTCTTCACAGTGGTATGTTGTTTTTTGGGTTTTCTTGTTTTAGTTTGATTTTTTATGATGTCTCAATCCATTGCTAGAAAGCAATTATATTGCACACTGCTGCACTTATGTAGTAAATGCCAAACACCTAGGCAGAAGAAATTCTTTTTGTCTCAGTTCTTGATTGTAATTTAAAAGATTTTTGTGCTTATTAGCATACATGGGCACAAACATAATTGTTTGGTGCATTTGAGACTTAGCATGGGCAAAACCTTTCTTCTGCTCATTCTTGCCAGCCTTCCAGATGACTTGCTGGTAATTTTTAAACTGTGTCTTAATAAAGGAGATGACTGTAATGTATTGTAAACATCTGCTAAAATTCCATTAATGTGCTTTTCTTCAAAGTCATTGGACAAACAGCTAAAGTGAATAGAGCTCTAGCATCCTTCTATCATTAAAGATGTTTACAAAACCTTGTTTCCTACTACAGACATAGGACTTAAAAGTTTGGAAGCCTTAGTATTAATGTCATAGCTAGCTGCTATTGCAGAAACTACTTCATATTCTCCTTTCATAATTTGTAGCTTTTATCCAGATTGTAAGTTCTCTGGGACACTTCTGCATCCTCACTTGCAAAAGTCGCTGTGGTGCTTTAAAGTTCTTCCAGCTGTCAGCAGCATGTTCTTGCTTCCCTTGTTCAGGAAGGTCAGTGATGTAGACCCATTTGAGCACTCTCCATGTACCTCATTGCAAAACCAGCTATGGTAGCTTAAGCTGCCACTGAAAACTGCTTAAGTTAAGCTTGCTGATTGTTTTGCATTGAGGTGGATGGGGAACAGTCACATTGTGTTCCATTGGAGGGATTAACCTTTGGCAGTGACAGATAGATAATGGTGGTACTGTAATAGCAGAAACAGCTATAGCAGTTTGTGATCAGGCCACAGCCTCTTTTGTGCTATACAGTGCCTCATGACATTGGACTTGTGTTTCTAAATGAGAATTGAACTAGAATTTTAGGTGGTAACTGTATTCATGTACCAGAACACAACATACTTGTTTTTATTCCAATTTTGCCAAATGAAGTATATGTTAAGAAGTAGACTTCTAAATACAGTTTATATTCCTTTAGGTTGAAAAGCCCTCTGATTCTGCAAGTTCTCTTAGAGTTGCCAAAGCAGATGGAAGAGTTGAAGACAAAGCACCTGCTAATGTCCCCACTAGTGCGGTAGGCAAAGTATCCTTGGAACAAAGCGCAGTTGTCTGATGCATATGAAACTAAATGTCTGTTTTGACTTGCAACAGCACCTTTATATGTGTCCACTTGAACGCAGTTTTCTTACGGCCAATAGGTGCTTGAAATAGGCATGTGTATGGTGAATTTTTGCAGCAGATGATGATTAGATTTATTCTTGGGACAGCAGAAAAGATACTTGTAAGTTTTCAAATTTCTGAAACAGATCCAAATGTTTATTGCAGAACTTGATTAGCAGTACCTTTTTATTTGGTTACAGACATATAATTACTGGGGAGGAAGTGTGCTCTGAGTTGCTATGTGTTTACAGTACTCAGTTGTACCATGGTGTTTCTGCTTGCACAGTTCTTTGTCAGTGTGTAGCAACTTACTGGCCTTTCACCATGTGGTAGGATTTAGTACTTCAGTTTTTTTTCCAGACCATATGACAATGCAGCTAAGTGTCCATCAGAAAATACCTGATGGGTTGTAAATTCAGTTGCCTCAGTAACTGAATGTGAAACACAAGTTACCAGGTTATAATCCAAATAAAATGTACTTTGAGAGAATTAATAGGCTGTGCTTTCTTTTTCAGGGTAAAGGCACTACTCCACTTGCTCCACCACCGAAGCCTATTCGTAGAAGATTAAAATCAGAAGATGAGCTAAGACCTGAAGCTGAGGAACATACACAGAAAACAGGTGTCATAGCTGCTGTTCTTGCTTCACAGCCATCTATTCCTAGGTAACCCAAGAAGTATATAAATACATCTGTTACTGGAAAGTTTACATTTAAACAGCATACACACTTTCTGTTCCAGGAGTTGCAAACAATTTCAGTGTGTTTAATTTAGATTAATTCAACAATTTTAAAAGTTCCTTGTTTTTAAAGAAGGTCATCCCAAAGCCTCTACTGCTGGGAGACTTTTAAGAGATTTTGAATTTTGGGGTGTGAACTCTTTTTAACTTCTGCAAGTATGTTGGAAATAAGTGGTGGAAGTATTAAGATGTAGCATTTAATTTTAAATGGTTGCTATGAACAGTCCAAAATGTGCAGTCTGTGTGTCCTAGCATGAAAGTAGTCTATTGTAGTAGTCACTTTGAGGTAAATGAATGTGGTTCGCTGTGTTGGGCCTTCATAAAGTTGATTATGACAACTTTTTAAAATGTGCTGCATGCTCTTTGATTGAAACCAACCATATGTGCATATATGAAATGTATATATCTGTATTTCCATGCAAACAAATGTGGTTAATCAAGCCAGACAGAAGAGGGAAAATTTAACAGTGTAACAAGTAAAAACATTTTGAAAAGAGGATTCCACTCACTTAAAGAAGTGGGACTATAAGTGAGATGTTCAGCTAAGTGGCAAAATGACTTATTACAGTACTTTTAATATATTCTCAGATCAGTGGGGAAAGACAAGAAGGCAATTCAGGCATCAATCAGACGTAACAAGGAAACCAACACTGTTTTGGCCAGATTGAACAGTGAACTACAGCAGCAACTAAAGGTAATTCCTTAGTCTTTGTGTAAGAGAAGAGCCTCAGAGAGCAAGATGTTAGTGATGCACAGTAACAGGCATCTCTGCAAACCCATGATAAATGTAGTAGAGGATACTGATACGAAATATTTAGCTATTTTTGTAGATCATAGAATATACCTATTTCTGACAAGCTTTGTGAAATTGCAAATGACACTTGTGCTACTACAACGCACATTTTTCAATGTATTGATTTGCTTTTAGCTACATTAAAATTTTACCTCATGTTATTAATACTAAGTTATCTGTTGTGGTCATTGCATACTTTAAAAGCAGCTGAAGTGGTTTGTGTTCTTCTGAAGGAAAAAGCAAGCCTTAAAGTCATAATAAAATTAAATTATAAATATTTTTAAACAAATACAATAATCTGAAATACAAAACTTGCAGTTTAATAATTAGTGCAACAATAGTCAATTGTTTATCCAGGTCAGCTGTCATTGTTTTGGAGCTATCTGTAGGCATCATCTTAATGTCTTTTGCCTGCCATCTTTCTTACCCAAGATATCTAATTTTAACTATCAAGATACTTTTCTAAAAATATCTTAAATGTAAACATGAATCAATAAGATACTTTGTAGAATGGAAGTTAGGCCATTTTAAAAACTCAAGCCTGAATTCCACTTGTTACTGTTTGAGAGTCAAGGTGCATAAAATTCACATAAGAGGAAAAACTGGGGAAAAAAATTGTGAGTTTCCAATACTCTTAATTCAGGTGAGAGCTTACCCCCTTAACATTTTAGACTTCATTTGAAAATATTATAGTTGTGTTTGCATCTGGTTACAAAATTGGGTTTGGGTGATTTGCAAGAAAGACAAAAATACTAAATGCCATCACCTTGGAGCAATGTACAGATGTTCAATGATAAGTAATTACTAGCCAGCCAGTCTTCTATTCAGATTATGGGAGGAGTTATCAATATTCTAGAAAATAAGTTATTTCTCAAACTGAAGCAGATTTTGATTGCATGAGGAAATTTTTAGTACTCATTCTCTGCGGACAGTCAGTAGAAAATCTTTCTTTTGTAGGATGTTCTTGAAGAGAGAATCTCCCTGGAAGTCCAACTGGAACAACTTCGACCCTTCTCTCACCTCTAAGCCTACTGCCGTTAACTGTGAATTTACTAATTTTGAAAGGGGTATTGGTTTCAAGGCCTATTTAAATATCCATGCATCTAGCTCAGTGCACTCTATTCTACATTAAATGTTGTGGTTCTGTTTTGTCAATTTGTCCACTTTTATATTTTAACTATTTTAATTTCAGTACAGAGAGAAAAAAAAAAACAAACTACTTTTTCCTTGAATGTGACACTGCCTCTCACATCTTTTTCTGTGGGCATCCGTGATCTTTGCTGGAGTTGAGTTTGCAGAGTTTGTCGCCAAAATTTCCAACTGGAATTTTTTCATGGTTTTTTTTTTCCTGTTGAAACATCTTTGCAGAAGAAGGTTGCTAATCAGTTGATTTTAACCTTTAAGCACATAAACTCTTCATTCACTATGGCATTTATTTTACTGTGCCAGAAAAGAGACAAACTACTAATCTGTCATCAGCCAATGTTACTTCCCAAGCTGCCTTTCACAATTGGAAAGTTGTTCACGATTCTAGAAAGCCTGCCTCTTTGCAATTCACCAGCTTACTCAGGTTGGGAGAGTTCTTGCAGGCTGTTTGCCATATCAACTGGATTCGATTTTGTGATTCTTTTTTTGCATACATTATAGAGTACGTAACCACAGATTGCCAGGTGTTCACATTTTATCCATTCACGATCCTGATTCAGCTGCATGCATAGAAACATTATGGCACAATTGGTAGTCTATCAAACAGGTCTTTTTTAGTTCTCCCTTTTGTGAAAAGAGTTGGGTGTAGATCCCAAACACAACACAATTAATTGCACATTACCTAAGCACCACCTGTAATTGCATGTCTCACACGTTACCTTTTAATAGCAGATCACATCCACCAGTCTTCACTATAACAAATTGTATTTACAAGTAATGTGTCAATACCTCTATAAACTTCTAATTCCCAGCAAAAAAAAAAAAAATAAAACAAAAAGTGAACAGTTTTGCTTCTTAGGAATTCTGGGGTACCTTCTGTCATCCTGTTTCCAGGCCTTACTTCTCTGGCATATAGACAGGCTTCACTATTAACAGAGTTCCTTGAGTGTATCCTGCTCTTCAGGTTGATGTACTGTATTAGGATTTGTTGTATATTGTACGATACACACATTTTGATCTCATATGTAAATTTGCATTAATTGCTGACTAACAGCAGATATTCTATTTAATGGCTTCTTCTGGCTGTGGGATCATAGATGTTTAACTGCATGGATGTATCTCTGCAGAATCAGAACTAGCAATTGTGTGATTTTTACACCAATAAAACAGCACAATATTTTAATTTTGTTGATTCATCTTTACCTGGGAATTGAAACTCATTCAAATAAGGGGGAGGGGTTTATTACAGGTTTGCAGGGAATTTTTTGTAATTTTGTGGCATGTACAAGAAGTGGTTGATTGTAATCTTTTGACCATTTTCTTCCCTCATTTTTAGCTGTTGATCAGAAGTGATTCTCTTGGTAATCTGTGGCTATACTCCTTTTGTATCCTCCTACAAGCAAATTCAATACACATGTAATTTCTAAAAAGTAAATGTTAGTATTGACTTGGGTCAAATATATTTATAGTTCTTTAGTCTTGATACCTGGTTTGATTTTCTTGAGAATTCCTTTAAAAATTAAAGATAAATCATCTTCTGTTAGCAGTCGTTAACATCACTGTCTCACTTCTGTGCATAAATGAAATTCTCTTAACATCCGCTTCCCATCCAAAAGGATAGGTCAAGTCAGATTTACCTCTGGTTATGCTGTTACAGTTGCAAAACAAGTATTTCTCTTTTTGGTTATCATAAACAGACTGGATAATTGTGGTGAATTTTTACTACTGCAACTATTCCAACATTTTTTCAAATGTCATGAAAGTGTTGCAGATGGTTTATGTATATAATCCAAAGCAAAATTCTCTGGTATGAAAGAATGTCATAGTTGCATGAAAGATGGTAGTTTCTATTTGCATGTAAAGGGATTAAGAAATGATAGCTAAATGGGCACAAAGGTGACATATAAGTTTATATATAAAGTGCAGGGCTTTGACTTCAGAAAACTATATATAAATAGGGAAATGTGAAGAAAAACCCAACAAAACAAATGAACCTCCCCCTCAAAGTAAAGTAAAAAACTTTAAAGTTGATGGACCGAGCACTTCTATTATAACTGACAAGTAGCAGGAACAGAGTGGGAAAAAGTTTTTCCCTTTTTTAAAAAGTGGGAAAAGCGAGTCGCTGCAGTTAAAGATTGTTGATCTTTTGAACCAACGGTATCTTGTCCATAGTTTATTTTAAAGTTTAAAATACATTTTAAAAATAGCACTATTTTCATATTAATATTTAAGTATTAAGCCTATGTTTATAGCAGCAGGATTCTTAAATCAGAATTTGACATTTTAAGCATAAATGTAAAAAGCCTTTTACATTCAAATGTTACATGTACATATGAATTTCTCTAACATCCATATCTTCCTAGTAGAATGACAATTTAGTGTCTCAAGTGAAGAACTTCAGCAATCTGAACATTTTTGTGTCTTGCCAAAGTCTATTTTTAAGAATTTTTGTGGATTACTTTTAATGCATCATTCTGTACGTTTTAAACCAGTTTTTCATGATCAGAAGACCTTCTAACTGAAAAACTACTCAATGTCTTAAGAACATCACTGCCAATGATGTTCAGAAGTTACCTCACTTAGTAATGTAACCCAACTTTAATCCCTTATAAAATTATCTCCCTGTCTTCTTGATTTGTTTGATCTTGATCCAGCTACTTGATGCATTCTTTTTTATGAACTTAGATTGTAAGCTCTTTGGGGCAAGGAATTATGTACAGTACAAAAGAGGTGCTCTCTCTATTGCAAGTATAAGTGTAGACTACTAAATATTACGGAATGTGATTCATGTACCCAGCTGGGACGGAAGGACAGCAGCAGGCCTTTCTGAAACACCTGGAAAATGTTTTTTCTGGACGTTGTCATTGGAAGAGTGTCTCTTCTCGTTTGATTTGCGTTTCTTTTGTGTCTCCTAATAATGTGCCTCTTTCTTCACTCCACCTGCTTTGGAGTTGCTTTTTGCTCCATTCATTGCCTATCTTTGGACTGCAGAGAAGATTTCCAAAATGCAAAGGTAAAAAGCTGAAAAGCCGCTTTGTTTGGAGCAGTATTTGAAGTCTATCCAATGTAAGCGAGTATTTTCCATTTTTTTTGTACTTCACATGCACCTCATTTTCCTTGCAATTGTGATGAACTAGATGATCTCGTATTACTGAAAATGTCTTATGTGGGATAAACAAAGTTGAGGTTATAAAAACTTAAAACTAAAGAAAATAAATTTGCAGCATTGTTTCTTGTGTGACATGTCTCTGTCCCTTACGGATGGGGTGTGCTGTGTTTCTACTCTACATTTAGGGCAGAGTTGAGAATTACTCTTCTGGTTTCAGCTGTGCAATTTGTCTCTAAATGTCACTTTATGGGTGGCCTAGCCTTAATCACTTTTTCCTAAAATGGTAAAAAATAGTATATCACTGTCTCCTTACTCCCAGCTCATTCCAGTATTAGTTTCTAGTGGAACGTAGTTTCATGAAATTGTAATGTGTTGCAAAAGCACATTACTTCCAAGTGAATAATAACAATGCAGTTCTTACTCTGTGGGGAAGATGAAAAAATAACTTGTGTATTTTGAGTATATTTGCATGCTTATGCAGCTTGTCTTGCCATGTATATTGATGTACCAATCATTTATCATACAGCTCTCTAGAGGAAAACACATGAAAACCAAGGACTTTATTATCTAATAACAAAAAAAAAATAACTATGAACTAGGGATTGTATAGGAAAGATATTGATAATGCCTATATACCAATAACCAAATGAGACAATACAGGGTTGTCCTGATAATTGGTATACATGCAAAATATAAACTTCACAGGAGTCTTTGAATTAATTCCTTGTGTTTGGCAGAGAAGGGGGGGGAAGTTGAATACTGTGTAATTTCCTTTCAGTAATATTTCTTTAAATTGGCAAAATGGGCTTTAAAGGTGGAATTTGTGCTTTAAAGGTAGATTGTATGTTATTTGTACCTAAAACATATACTGATTGTACACTAGTTGTACCTGGTCGTACACTGTTAGTGTGTTTCAAAGTGATTTCACAGTACTTTTTTCCAGTTTACTGGTATATAGGTATTCAATGTCTTGCATTTAAATTATTGTCCAAAACAGCCTTTGTTTGGTTATAATACTAAAAAATTTGTAATTGTGCCTCTATGAAATACAAAGTTTGTGATCTCATAGCTTAAATCCAAAGCTTTAAGAAGACTCTTAGTAGTATTTATCACAATTCACTAGCATACTGGGCTACAGAAAGCTAGATGAATTCTATTTCATCTCTGGTAGAATATATTCTTGACACTTTCACTCTTACAGATGTTGATGCATTTTATCTGGAAGCAGCTGAAATTACTCTGTTGTTTTGACTGGTGTTGTTTATGAGAGGCCTGTGAAATTAACAAAACATCATAAATAGTAAAAGCAATTTAAGCTTACTTTCAGTGGTATGTTGATGGAAACCCAAATTTTGGCTATACTGCTGTTAAACCATATGTGGCTGTATTGTTTCCCAGTGTGTGGAGGAACTCACAGAGGTGGGAGATACATCGTACTCTGCAGTGCACATAAACTCTTTGGTGTATCCCCCTTAGAGATGCACTGGTGGCTTTTGCTGTCACTTAACCTCAGGGGTCTGACTGTCTCCCTTTCTTTGGCTCAAGTAAGGCTGCATTTAAACTGACAGAAGAGGGGATGGTCCATGGGGTGGAACACGTTCATTGTAAGAAACTGCACTCTAGATCAGGACTGTCTTCTGCAAGGAGCCTCTGGTTTTTGGTATCCAACCAAAAGGCAAGTAAGAAGCGCTAGCATTTGAAAGACCAGTTGCATATTGAGAAAATAAATTGATTTCATATTGAAAATCAATTATTTTCCTGACAGCTGGGGGAGCAGGAAGGGGAATAAGCATTACAACAGCTGCTGTGAACACTCACCTAAGGGCTTCTGAAGGCCTAGCATCCCTGACTGGCTGTGTCAGACTTAGCAAGAAAGTTATGTATAGTAAGGAGCTTCAGCTGATTTCTCTGCAGAAGTCGAAAGAAATACTTTGGGAATCCCTATGGTAACTTAAGTGTGTGTCTCATTAAAATGCTGTGAAATTCAGCACTCTACTAAGTGCTTTTGTGCCTTATTTTGCATAGCTTGAGCTGATAGATAGTTCGAGTTAGTCTAAGTATGGAAATACAGAGTGTATTTCAAGAAAAAGATGAAAGGAATTTAGTAGGAAGTTGTAATTCATTGTATTCTATCAGAAAATGCAGAAGTGCCATGCCTCAAGCATGTCACTTGTTTTTTCTGTTATATATACTGCCTTTGGAAGAAGAGTGGTTCAGTTTGCAACAAACCTTTCTTCTAGAGCTTCAATCCATTGTCTTTCACTGCCCTCATGAAGGAACTTGGTCACCTGCCTTCTCATCAGAAGGAACCAAGAGATTATAGAAGAATCAAGAGGTCCTTTTGCTGTACAAGGGTACCTAAAAGGATATTCCCTTGTTTACTCTGCACTTTGCCTTTGGGGATAAAGTAGTATTAAAGCAAGACTCTTCCTGTGGAAAAGCAGTATTAATTCACATGTTTTTTTTCAAAATTAAGAGGCTGCTAATTTTGATGGATTCTATTGTTTTTCCACATTGCTTCCTTCCGTAGTGGACTTGCTAACCAAAATGTGCTAAAATTGATAATGTCTCAGAACTTTTTATGTCAAAAGTACCGATTTTGTGGTTTTTATCCTTTTTTCCTGTAGTCTTTTTAGAACATTGATTTCCTTTTAGGTTTTAAAACTTCCTTTTTGCAAATACCTCTTCCTGTAGAATAACAGAATTTTTTTTCTCCTTTGTGGAAAAGAATTTTACATATTGATTTAAGGTTGGTTGCATTTCAACTGTCACAGCTCAAAACTGTCCTGATGTGAATTAATCCAAAGTGAGTACTGTCTAAAATTGAAAGCAGATGTAATTTGGATTCTAAGGTAGGATTTGGGGTTTAAAATTTTCATGAAGATGGCATGGATTTTTATTCTAACATACACCTATTTTCTTTCACGTATGCATTGCAATTTTTAGAGTTTTGTATAAATATTTCTTGTATTGGCACTTGCTTAACTGTCAGACTGTATCTGTTCTAGTATTTTGGCTTGATGCTGCAATATTGCATTGATCAGGGTGATCAGATAATTTGCAAACTACTCATTCATTCACTCTGGTCCCAGCCTTTCAGTTTGTGGGGAATTGTTTGTTCTTGGCTAGTTCATATTCTGGTTTTTGTTGGTTTAATATGATTAAAGAGCTGTAAGTCAGAGGTTTCATATTAATCTTAGTATTTCTGAATAGTGGGAAAATTATGGTCTATTACAATGACTAATTTTTAAGATTCAAAATTTATATCTAACATCAACTACTAAAAACATACTGGTTGTTTTTTTTTTTTAAACTTAGGATAGAGAGATTTACAGCTTTTGTGGATGTGTGCCACAACTCTCTTTGTAAAGCTTTATTTCAGCAAAGTTCAGTGCTGATATACAGAAATCTGCCATGTCCAGTCTCATTGCATAATCAATCCTTCCCAAAGGAATACTCCTTAATTTCTTTGACATGTTTCCTTGGTATTTTCCTGTTGGCTTTTGCTACCAGACGAGTCCCTGGGTCATCTCCATAAGACTGCAGGTGTGCTCCAGTGTGGCCAACACAGTTGAGAGCGGCAGGGGACCTTTCCATCTCATCCCACAGCTTGCCAGGGGCAAGCCTGATACTGTCCCCCGCCCCCATCACATCTAGTATAAAGCTCTGCCAGTGAGCCCTGCTACTTCCTGAGCAAAGACTCTCCACCCTCGCTGAGAAGGATGAGTCCCATCTGATGCCAGCATGCCTGGTGCTGCATAGGCCATTGCATTGTCAAAAACCCCAAAATGCTGGTAGTGTCCCCAGCCATGAAGCCATGTACTAATATACTCAGCCCCTCTGTTTCTTCCTATGTTGTTGCCTTCAACTAGAAGTATAGAGGAGAATGTAACTTGTGCCCCAGATTCCCCACAGTGATGCAGCAAAGAGCACCTTCTTTCAAACACCAAACCTATTTATCAGTGTGAGTTTTTAAACCACAACATGAGCCTAAACTCACACTGGTAAATGCACTTTTATCTCCATAAACAGCTCTTCAGGAAACAACGTAACAGAAAGGAGCTAATTTTCTGCAGCCACTTACATACTTTTCTAATTACAAAAGACTTTCCACAAATATGTTACAGTAGATTTTTTTTCTTTTCCTGCAGGAGCCCAGAAATGTGATTAGTTCATTACCACATAAAAGAGTTCAGTCTCTCAAAAGTCTTGCTACAAAATTTTCTTGTATGAATCCAGAAGTTAATAAGCACCCACCATTAATGGACTGAGTCAAAGACACAAAGTTGTGTCCAGGAGGAGGTAAGGGAAAAATAATTTCTTAATTTCTCAATTATTTGCAATTAATGCATTCTTTGTGACTTGCACTTGCCCCTGGGCTTAAAGTGATTGAAGGAAAAAGGGCTAATTCTTTTATAATTCTAAACAGCTGCTTGAGAAAGGTATTTGTTTATGTCTATATCTCAAATTATACACTCTGTCCTTGCATAAATTGCTACAGAAACAAGAGATCAAGACATCCAACATGTTTGTAAGTGAGTTGAAATATGTTTGAAATAGTAAGCCTAAGCTGTTTGATGGCAGAGCCCAAAAATGGAAAAGAGCTGCCTCTGTTGTAGAATATTTAAACTCTGAGGTTAAAAGCGTGGCTTGGGACGAGTGAGCGTTACAATGCTGCAAGTACACTGCACACGCTGGCAGTAAGCTGCTAGTGAGCACAGAGCTCTGATCCTCCATCCAAGTGAGCTGCAAGAATATAATTTTGCTTGTGTAACTGCAGCTCTACTAGTGACTTTTGCCATACCAGGCTAAAAGATGCTACTTTCTTGCTTGTTGTTCCGGAGTCTGCCCAAAAAGAAGGCCATAGTGCTGATGTGAGAAGGTGCTGTGCAGAAATGATAACTGCCCAGTTATTGGTCAGAGGCGTATGGGGTGGGAACAAACATCAACGTTGGCTTCACTTTGTGAGAAGCTTGTTGTATTCTAGTTCTCTTAAGCCTGCTTTGGATTTCTCAACATCAGAGGTGCACACCCAGCTGCAGGCAGGGACTTCTAGGTACATTTACCAGCATGCAAACTCCTAGAGAATCTCGGCAATGAAGGAGATAAATTGCGTAAAGAAGAACAACCTAAGGGACAACTACTGGGATCCCTACTGGTTTGTAAATCACGGAGATTTGCATGATAGGTGAGGCAGGGAATTTGAGGCTGAATCTGTAGCCAGAGCACTCAGCGGTGGTTAAATGATCCTTCTGTCCCTAGCATGCTCCAGGCTTGGTGCTACGCAATCCAAAACTACGTCTTGTGGCTGAAGAAGCCTCTTCTCCAAAGATGCCAAACAAAAAGAATCTTCCGTTCCCTGGCCACACGCCCACTCTGGGCGGATGAAAGCTTTGTGTGGGCTGATGAAAGCTTTCCATTCAGGTAGAAGGATAAAGATTCCATTCCTTGTTCAGTAAGTGTAAACAGTATAGAATCTGAATGTATTACCTAAAAACTGAATATCAAACAAATCTAGAATCAAAGGCATGGTTTGATGGACCAAGATAGAAATTTTGGATCTAAAACCAGCCTGATTTTACACTAATACAGATTTTTTTTTTTCTCTGACTGTGCACAGAAAGATGATACCATAATTAACAGCAGCCTATTTACAACATCAGAGTAACTACAGAATTGAATATCCTAGATTTATTGAACAGTAACTATTTACCCAATTTTGGAATTTCACAATACTTAATTTATGTGGACTGCTAGCATGCATGCTAGATTTAATTTGGTGACATAATTATTCACAGTAATGGAAAAAAGTAAACTCTGCAAACATTCGGACAATGCTAAAACTCATCTTCCTAACACAGCCAAACCAACAGCAGCTTCTGTAAATGAAACATCATATATTTAAAACTTTTCACTTTATTAACAATAAATTAATCTGTGGCATCATCGATCAACAAAACAGTAAAGATATAGTGTGCAGATTGTCTATGTAATGATCAGAAAGGCAACATTATCACTACCTTGATAAAAACTGGAGAAATGCCAATGAACTTATATACCTGTACCATTTGCAACCATATGAACACTAAGCAGAAGAAATATATTTCCAAGTTTCTCCAATTTTTCTGTTAAGTAAGGCAATAATGAAAAGCACAGCATCACAATTAACTACAACTCTAGATACTGAACCCTGACATAATGCAGTGCTCAGAGGAATGTGCAAAATAAACACCTGGATTTGTACTTTGATTCTTTGTTGTGTAAAATTAAAAAGCAAACAACACAAAGTCACAACTCTTCTTGATTCCATTGTCAGGAAAAACAAAAGCAAAGCTGGGAGCATCCAGATTGACAAAGGTGTTCTCTGTCAGCCTGTGGTACCATTTGGAATATCTTGAGCATCTGCTAAATGTAGTTTTTGGCTGAAGCAAATCATTAAGGAATAACACTTTCACATACAGATAGATAAGGCATAAACAAGACAGCAGTGTTACAGGAAACTCTTGCTTACTCTGGGGTACACACCAGTCCAGACAAACTCTGTTCTGTTAAGTCCTATGCTAGTTCCCCACCAGTAGATTATTGTTTAGTAATGGCACTTGAGCATTACACACCTCCACCATTAGCCTGTGGATCAAGGGGGATGGCAGATTATTTTTATCACTATTACATATTATTATCACATTCCCCTTGTCCTCTTTATGAAGTCTACCTTAAACAGCTTTCCACGGATATGCAGGGAATGTAGATACCAGTGCAGGATCTTAAGCCCCAGAAACCAGAGCCTCACCTCCTCAATGCATACAAAGTGTGTAACAACAGAAATAACCAGACTGCGGGGTAAACCGAGTGCTACACTCTTCCACTGTCATCCCAGCTTATCAACAGCACAGTGTAAAAGCCAAGCTGAGACATTGAGCTTCACCTTCTTCTCCGTGGGCTAAGAGCACACATTTGCTCAGTTACCTAAGCTCTGCTGAAGTATCTGACCCCTAGAAATAAAAAACTAGGTCAGTTCACTCTCCACAGTCAGATCAGTGATAAACAACCACACGTTTCTGGAAAGAAAACTAAAAGGTAATAGAATTCACTTATCAGTGGGACAGATGCTTCTGAGTACTGTTGAAGGAATATTGCTATGGGTGTTTGTTCCAGAATGTCTCAGTTACATGCATGTAGAAAGACCCTGCTGCTGATGGGCTTTGCCATTTACAGCACATTGTGGTACACAAGTGGTACATGGTAGCTAAATAAATCACCAGATGAAAAAAACAACCTGTAATTAGATGTGTTAAGATCCAGTCACTTATGTATTGGAAGAACCTAAAAATCTGTGCTGTATTATAGCACTAATTTAAAAGAAAAGGAGTTAAGTGATTTGACTCTTGTAAAGACATCAGTTACTAGGGAAATACACTGCAATTTGATTACAGTTAATAATTATCATGCAAAATAAACATTTTAGGAAAAGGATACATAGATGAATTTAGTTCTTCTAGCTGCAATATAAATGTTGAAATTATTAGAAATGGCACTTCCATTAGTCAAAGAAATGCAACAATTATGCTGGTATGCTGAAATAAATACATTTAAAAAATGAGGGAAATAACTAAGAGTTTGGGTTGAAATGGTATGATTTATTATAAAAATCAAATCAAACCTACACTGAATTCTATACAATGAGCTAAGCTCAAAATTAAGTTTAAATCTGCTGATCTCAATAAATTTAAAGAGATTTTAACAGTCTTGAGTTTTACAGAAATACACTAGACAAAGTGTAGAATATGCAGATCTATATTCCTTGTTATGTGTCATCTTCCCCAGATGTAGGAGGATGGACCACAGGGAAAGTGGCTGTAGTTCCCTAATACATGGGCTGTCCCTAACAGGCTGACATGCTCGGGCAGCTTGCAGCTAGCCTGCTCCCCTCCCCAAAGCAACCAGCAGCTGTAACAAATGAAAACAAGTCCTGTGTTTTCTCAAAACCAAGATGAGGGCAGAGCTCACATCATGGTTCATTGAAGAGCTATGTTCTGTGAATCACTGGGCACCCAGGAGCAGTATTTTCCTGAACTGACCTTGGCTGTGGGCTAAGTTCCATGATTCCTGCCTTCCCAGTACTTACATCTGACAGCAGTCTATCCAGGTTGGAATCACTGGCTAGTTTCCTTTTATCTTCAGGGAGTTCTTCCATCTCCCCATAGAGCTCCAAATTGAGGCGAGCAAGTTTCTCCTGCATACTCCGCACATGTTCCATCTGCTCTATGGAACATTCATTTCCTAAAAGGACAAGCAAAAACTTCATATAAAGAAGCCCAAGAGAACTAACAAAGGTGTGAAGATGCAGCTTTTTTACATCAGAGGAGAGAGATGCAGCTTTTTATATCAGAGAATTTAAACATCAAATTTACAAGTAAATTTGCTTTCTTGATGATTTCTCACTGTTTCACTACTGAAGTTTCTGTCATCCCATTTGATGGTGTGTTGTGCTGAAGTTACAATGGCTATCCCAATGTCCTAGAGTTTTTTAGAATGCACATGGTTTTTCTTTACTCTTGAATTTTTCTCTGATTCAGAAAGGCCCTGGTTTTCAACGGTAAATATATCAGAATAAACCTTCTTTCTAATTTTGATTTATCTGAGGGTTGCTTTCTTGGAGTAGATGGTTTATATAATACAAATTTCTCAGATTATTTTGTAAAATCAGTGTGGAATTGACGCGCTGACCTAACACTAAACTTGCAAAAGTACACATGCATTTTTCTATTTAGTACAGGAGGAAAAAGAAAGCAAAAATGTGTAATGTTTCTTCTAAAACCCTCATCAACTCTGAGGCTGTAAAAATACTAAGAAGCTAAGACAGAAGAGTAATATGGGTAAAATGCAGCTTGCACTGAATTTCATAAAAGTTGTTACCAATAGTCTTAAATGTTCACATGCAGCAAAACTGAGTGCTAAATACAGTTACTTCTTCCTACACTATCATAAGTAAGTGGCTTTAAACTTGGTATCTTAAGGAAAGGTGCTTCCATGCTGGAAGGAATAATGAAATGGCATATGAATGATCTCACAACACAGACAACCTTACAATGGGACTGTAATTTAAAAATACAGTAAGATGTATTATGTTAATTTCATATGGTAGAGTCCAGCTGACAGCTGGCAGTCTGTCCACGCAGCACACTTGTTTGCAGATGTTACCACTGTTCAGCTATAAAAACCAACTTTCGTACACACAAAATTCCTGCACTTACCAAATGCCTGAAGTTTGCCAGAGTGGAAGTCATTCAAGAGACTCAGAAGTCCCCTTTCCATTTCCTGGACATCTGATACATCTGTGAGAAAAGAATGCTGGATTGGTGCTGCCTGTGCCCCTTTTGCTTCACCTCCTGGAGGTTTGGCTTTCTCTTTGATTACGCTAAAAAAAATAAATAATTGAACAAAACAAATATTACTTCCTACTTTCAATTTCACTGTAAATTTGTAATGTAAGGAAGTGTACATCCAGGCTTTGAAAAGTAAATGGGAAATACATAGTGCGTATTTCAGTCACTACTTGTGAAAAAAGTGGACCACCAGCTTGTCTTAAAGAACATCACTATCTCAACATTTGGATACTGCAAAATGCAGGGTTCCAACAATCTGCTTTCCTGCTAATAGCAGGAAACATCAATGGACCACACGCCTGTGACGGCCATCTTAGTAACCTAAAGTGGGCCAACACTACCTATCAGTGACACGTAGGGCATTATCGCAGAAAAGATCTGTAAGATCGCTGAGTCCAACCATTAACCCAGCACAGCCATGTTCAATGTTCACCGCTAACCCACGTCCCCAAGTGCCACACCCACATTTTTTGAACACTTCCAGGAAGGGTGATTCCACCACTTCCCCAGGCAGACATTATCTGCACAAAATCACCCAAAAAGCATCTGCAAACTCTCTACAAGCCAGAGAGAAACCCCCACAAAAATCATATTCTCCTTTTGTCACATACATCTATAGACTGCAACCCATGTGGAAAACAACTGGTTATAACCTATATAGGAAGGTGGCCTTGCCTCCATGTAAATTTTCCTAGAGCTCTTTCTTTCTAAGCTCAAATAACATTCCAATTTTATAAATCCCACCATCAAAACCACTCTCCCTACTCTAATGTACCAAATGAAACTAGTCCATTCCCAAACATCAAATTGCTAAAAATTCTCTACAGCCCTTCCTGCAAGAAAACCATCAAAATTCCTGGATCCCATACACTTCTCTCTGGACATAGCATTTATTCAGAGCACCACGTGCCCATAGAAACTACACGGATGAAAATTAATAACCATTATAAATCCCCATGAACACACAACCAACATGGAAAGTAAACACACAGTGGGAAGCAGCATGTTCCATCTCTGACCTAGAGACAGACAGACAGGCAGGCTGCATCTTAATACAGTTTAGGTAGGGAGCTGTCCTGCAGCCTTATGCTGAATCTGTTCAGAACCTGATCCAGTGAAAAAATATGAACCTAAAAATTTTAATTTAGAATACTGTGGAATATTAAAAAGAAAAAAAAAAATCACAGACTTAATAAAGATGCTTTAATTAGTGAAGATAATGGGGTTTACAGCATAGTAAGCCCTACCCTTCCCATGCTCTGCAAGTCATAAATTCTCTCTTTATTATGGGAAATAATAATTCTTTTTCCAGCCCAACAGCTTCGGTAGTCTGTAAACATCATACAGACTATATGCTGAAACAGCCAGCAGTCCAACAATCACCATATCCAGTTCAACTCAAGAGCAGCACATCTCAATTTAGGTTCTGCTTCAATTTCAGACTTAATGGTTTGTGCAACAGAAAGGTCATCCATTTTTTCCACCTGATTCTGATGTTTAATAAAATATACTATTGGTCTTGGAAAACTTACTTCATTGGATTCTTGCAGATGAAATGAAAACTAATTAAATACTCCTACTCCATTATCAGAACAGCAGTTCATCCTCACATTGTTATGTCAATTACCTCTCCTGCTTGGAAAGGTCAAACAATTGTGCAAGAATGTCCAGAACTTAAAGCAGAAAGGACATTTTCTTCTCTAGACAATCTTGTGGACTGCAGGAAATTAATTTCTAGTAAATCCCAGGAGAATGTTGAGACTTGAGTAGACTGTTCAGTCAACTGCAGAAGCCACCAATTTATAGCACATTAGTATTTACTAGTATTTCCCTCAAAGTATTAACACAATTTTCCTGAAAAATAATGTACAGACTTTACATTGCAGAAATTCATTATTCATTAGGCCAATACTAAATCGTTCAAACAGACCCTCTGTGCTGATGCTGACAGTTCTGTATTTAATCTTCAGCTAAAACTCAGAGGTCAGTAAATTCTGCTGCCTCTCTCCAGTTAACATTTCAATTTAAAATTCCTCTTCACTTATTTATCTACTGTGTCTGCCACAGCCAAGAAACACATTTTCTAACATGCAGGAAAACTGATGTTCTCAAACTGAAACAGACATATATCATCAACAAAATACAAACTATTCTGACGTGGTACTTTCTGAAGAACTAAATGTCTCTCTTTATGCAAGATGCTGCCCTAACTGAGCAGTCCCCAATCACAAAACACCTGGAAATTCCAGTTCTAGCTCATCCTGTTCAATTTATGTCCTTCATTTCCTGCCATACTTGTCAGTTCCAACCTTGCAGTCATGTAATATTTTATTTGTTGCTCACAGCTGTACATCTGAGGCTCTACTACCTCCCATACGATGCCCAAATCGGATCACCCAACTCGTGTCTTTCCCCAGTCACATCAGGCTATAACCCTGCTTCAGCTAAATTGTTGTCAGTATGAGTCTACAGCGTTGTGTAACATTTCATTAAGCTCACAAGAAGAGTGTGAAACACCTTCCTTTTCTGTAAAATACAACCATTATACTGCACTAAACATAAATAATTTTGCTAAAAAGGACACATCATCAAAACTTTTCACAAGTCTGAAACTCTTCTGTCACAGCCACTCTAAACAGGCTTCAGACTATCTTAGCATTGCCAAGTTTCTGGCTTTCACTTCCTCTAAGTCTGCAAATGCCCTGAGCTTACCGTTTTAACTTTGGTTTTTGTACGGCAGGCTGTGGGGCAGGGTTGGAAAAGGCTGTACTTTTACTGACTGGCACTGAGCTTTTCTTGGAGTTAGCAACCTGAGCAGAGTGACTGGTAGATGATTTGGGGCTCCTCCTCTTGATCTTCCTTTCTTCCATTTCTTCCAATTTACTGCATCTAGACTAATGTCTTGTCCTTCACAGGGAAGAAAAGAAAGTAAGAAACATCCATTAGAACTGGCATTCACAATAAAAGCAAGTGTAAAGACAGCTCGTGGAAATGAAACTTGCAGTTCCTTCACAGATCAGCAGTCACTCATTTCTGAGAACAAGAGAATCCAGTTTTCAGAAGCTGCCTGGCCTGCTTGATCAGTGGAACGGGCACGAATTAAAACCTCCATTAGCCAACAGGTACCGCCAAATGCGGTATGATCTCAAGCTCTGTGTCCCATGGATTACGGCTAGAAAACACCACGACTGTGCTGTGTGCTCAGGCACACAGCAGGTCTGGCACCGACAAGTGCTGTGGCACGGGGCTGTGCCAAAGAACGTCCTCTGCAGGGAGCGGCGGTGCTGTGGGAAAACTCAGGCGATGCCGAGCTGTTGTCGCTGCGACACAGCTGTTGTTCCTGCTGCGACACAGCTCCTGCTGCTGTTGCTGTGACACGCTCGTTATTACTATTACAGTCGCCGCTGTTACACACTTGTGGTTCCTGCCGTGACTCGCTCGTTATTACTCTTACAGCTGCTGTTGCTGTGACACGGGCTACCGACGGGCCCTGCCCAGCGCCGCACACGGCCCGCGCCATGTGCGGTTACCGGGCGCTCCGTCGCCGCCTCCTCGCCGGGGAAATGTCTCTGACACCCGTTACACCCCGGAGGCGGCCCAGGGCGCCACCGCGGACCCGCGGCCACCTCCCGGGAGGAGGAGACCCCAGCCGTGTGCCGCCGTTGT
>VZTF01005928.1:205840-223001 GCA_013397755.1 Cnemophilus loriae
TGTGCCGGCTTTTCATGGCCGTCACGTTTAAGGGTTTCTACCGAAATATCTGGGCTAAGTCCCCATGTGTTAAAACACACGGGGAAAACCTCTGCACTGCCGACCGGGTCCTTTTCCCAGCTGACGCCGTGCGTTAGCGCTCTGCCTTCTCCCCTCTTCACTCGATCTCCTGTCTGTAATTGCACGCCAGCCGCAACCCGCTCTATACTGAATAGGCCTCAGCTGCTTCTGCTTTTTAGGACTTCCCTGAGCACCGGGCTCCTCAAATTAATGTTTTACACTGTGTGGAAAATCACAGAGTCACTGGGGTTGGAAGGGACCTCTGGAGATCATCCAGTCCCACCCCCGTGCCGAGGCAGGGTCACCTGGAGCAGGTGACACGGGAACGCGTCCAGGTGGGCTTTGAGTGTCTCAGGAGAGACTCCACGACCTCTCTGGGCAGCCTGTTCCAGCGCTCTGCCGCCCTCAGTGTAAGGAAGCTCTTCCTCGTGCTGAGGTGAAACGTCTTGTTTGACTTTGTGGAGCCCTAATCATGGACCTGACTCGTTTGTAGCCTTTGTTACCTGTGTTTATCAGCATAACTTTACAGCCAGCTGAACTGTACTTATACAGGCGACAACTGAGCCCCCCGGGAAATTATCCTCAGATGTTGCAAGGCATCGCTATCTCCAGATAGGGTCAGCAATAGCAATTCTCTCCAAGAGGACATGCTGGAAGAANTTGTATTACCGCGGAGTTTCGGGACGCCGGCTGCGTCCCGGGAGCGGTCGGAAGAGGACGGAGCCTCCCTGCCTGACCCCGGCCCCGAACCCGCGCCCCCCGCGCCCCCTGCAGCCCGCAGGCCCCGCCCCCTACCTGGGGAAGCCCCGCCCCCGGAGCCGCGCGCGGACCCTCGCGGGAGCGGCCGGNATACTGAATAGGCCTCAGCTGCTTCTGCTTTTTAGGACTTCCCTGAGCACCGGGCTCCTCAAATTAATGTTTTACACTGTGTGGAAAATCACAGAGTCACTGGGGTTGGAAGGGACCTCTGGAGATCATCCAGTCCCACCCCCGTGCCGAGGCAGGGTCACCTGGAGCAGGTGACACGGGAACGCGTCCAGGTGGGCTTTGAGTGTCTCAGGAGAGACTCCACGACCTCTCTGGGCAGCCTGTTCCAGCGCTCTGCCGCCCTCAGTGTAAGGAAGCTCTTCCTCGTGCTGAGGTGAAACGTCTTGTTTGACTTTGTGGAGCCCTAATCATGGACCTGACTCGTTTGTAGCCTTTGTTACCTGTGTTTATCAGCATAACTTTACAGCCAGCTGAACTGTACTTATACAGGCGACAACTGAGCCCCCCGGGAAATTATCCTCAGATGTTGCAAGGCATCGCTATCTCCAGATAGGGTCAGCAATAGCAATTCTCTCCAAGAGGACATGCTGGAAGAACTCAGTATATTCACATGGAGCAATATGGGCTAGGAATGCCGCCGGTGGAAGAGCAAGTTCCCGACCACAAGGGGCCATAGTATTAAGCTGAGCCAGGGCAGGTTTAGGTTGAACACTAGGAAGAATTTCTTCACAGAAAGGGTGATTAGGCATTGGAATGGGCTGTCCTGGAAGGCGGAGGAGTCACCGTCCCTGGAGGTTGTTAAGGAGAGACCGGACACGCCACTGAGCGCCAAGGTCTAGTGGACAAGGCGTGTTCAGTCACAGGTTGAACTCGCTGTATCTCACAGGTGTTTTCCAACCTAATTGTTTCTGTGATTCCGTAGCCCTGGCGGGTGAAGGCTGGCAGGAGAGCAGAGCGGTCGGCAGAGGGGCCGTCATCCCCCGGCGGCAGCGCGGGCCGTGCCCGGGGGACTCGGGGCCGTGTCGGTGTCACCGCAGTGACGCGGGCGGGACGGGCCCCCCGCAGTGCCGGTCGCCGCCCGCAGGGGGCAGCCCCTCCCCGCGCTCCGGGGCTCCCGACCGCCGCTCCTTTCCCGGCTCCCCAGCTCGCCCTGCCGAGGCACCGCGGGGGAGGAACGCGTCTCGTGGACAAGGAGAACCCATCCTCATCCCCGCGGCAGATGTGCCCGGGACGGCTATCGGTCCCGGTTAAACGAGGAACCCTGATGCCACGCTGAGTTGGATACAGCTCTCAGTGTCATTTCCGACCTGGACTTCAGTCCTGAGTCGTTGGCTTGCAGGAACTTAATTTTCAAGGCAGGCAGTATAATTAGCAGGGTGTGCCTACCTAGCCTGAGTAATTAACGAGTTCAGCCCCACCAAGTCTATTTCCTGGTGCCGTCGCTATTGCACTTCTGGTCATCACTTCTCACCTCAGTGCTCCCTGTCAGTGATGGCTTTGTGGACTTGAATGGTCGGTACATCTTTCCTGCCTATGGCTGGTAGCCTGAGCTGTTTTCCCCCCACGTGACAGTAGTTGCCTAGAGAAATGAACTTGTCATCTGTCTCTACAACTTGTCAGCTTGAATTTCTTCCACCTGCAATGAGATCTTATTTTTCACTTGAGAAGCGTGTTGTTCATAACTCTATGTTTTGTGATGAAGACTCTCAGACATTATTCACACACCAGCTGTGAAGGGTGGTATAATCCACATCACCCACAGGGAAAACATTGACCAAAAGCTTTACCTCTGTTTGCAAGCGTGTGTCTCAGTATCAAGCTACCTCATGGCTTAACAGGTGTGCAGCACCTAGAATGCATCCCTACCTCCTTCTAAACTTTCCATGATACCAAGAGAACGATTCTCCGGTCATACTCTGATCCTGAACCTTCTTATGGACCTTAAATTAGGCCTGAGGAGCTATTAAATAGCAGTGTCTCGTTGAAACTTGGATGGGATGTTACAGTCATGAGACTCAGTGGCTACTTTGAGACCAAAAAGGAGCGCTGTCAAAGGGAGATTGCATTTGAAGTGATTCTCAGGTGAATGACAGGGACCAAATGTCCGCTGAAGGTCGTCCTCTAGTGAAAGTAATTCCTTGCAGCAGGACACAGTTTAGGTCTGAGGAGCTGGATCAGTTCTGATACATTACGACCAGTGTTGTTGGTCTGTGCTAGACCAGTGATACACTGACAGCTCTCTTGTGGGAATAAACAACCTAAGGGCATTTGCATATAAGCAACTGAGAAGAAAGAATTTAATCTCTGTAACAGTGGAGATGCATTACACAAAAAGGCAGTAGGGACAGGTAGAGAAGCTGAAACAGTTGGTTCTGCAATACAAAGGGCTTCTGCTATCTGGTTTGGCATGCGTTAGAGGGAAACAAGAGCTAGCAAAAATCACACAGGCTGTGAACCAGACACAAACTCTCAGTCACAGGTCTGCCCAAGTAGAACCCTCATTTGCACACATACATATATGTGTATACATAAATATATAGGGGGCTACAAAAAGTCGACAAACTGAGACTTGCCAGCAGATTTCTGCTGCCATTTGGGAGATTTGTATGAGATAAATACTGCTTCTCCATGGTAACTTTGGAAATGTTTGTGTTCATTCAGCTCATTTCTCACATGCTATATGAGCAAGCAAATGTACCTGCCTTGCAGTTGGTATATAGAGGTGTGGTTTGTTTTCCCCATGTGATTAAAGGTGTTCTGTGTGACAGTTTGGATGGAAGGTGACTGGGTGTCCTTTGTTTCTACCAAAGAAGTTGAAGTAGAATGACTGATGGTCTGTTTTTAAATAAAGGGGAAATGTTTCCATCACTAAGCAATTTTAAAATAAAATTACTTTCATATTCAGGAAGATTCCACAGTTAACCCGGCTTTGGTTTAGTGTCTCAGTAGGAGGGATCAAATGCTACAGAAAAGACAGTCAATTTTAGCATGCAGGTAATATTTTGCTCCAAGTGGATTTCTTATTACTGCACACTACATCACATTAGAATTATTGTTAAGGTGCCTCTGTTATTTTTATATCTGATTTAGCAGAGCCTACAAGGGCAGATAATTGGAAAGCATCAGACTTTATGTTTTCATAGAGAAAGTAATTTTATAGTGAATAATTAATTTCTTTTAAAAGATAATAGTAAGTTAAGAGCAAAGAATCAAAGGTAGCATGGTCTTGATTTGATACTAGAAATCCTATTGCAGATAACACTGTTACGTAGAATCAAATAAAGTTTGAGGGAGAAAAAAGGCGTGTTTTGGACTATCTCTATCTGAGCTTTTGCATAATTTTGTATTATGATAATGACTCACAGTCCAGAAAAGGCATTTTTCTTCCTTTAAAGGCTTTTTTTCTGACAACTCCACCATGCAATACAGTGGTAGCATTTTTGTGTACTTGCTGACTGAAATGCTCCAAGGGTAACAGTATTTTAATAGCAACAATGTTATTGTTAAAGTAGCAAATTAAAAAGTTAATTGAATCTGATTTTATTTACATGTATATCTCCTTACAAACTAGAGGCCCACCTTTGAAGATGCTTTGAAGAAGAACTTCAAAGAAGTTAAGTCTGTACTTTGTATTGAGATACGCATGCAAATAAAATCAGATTCTTCTTTCTGAAAACCCTATTCAGTTAACATGAGATGGCAAGTCGGTTCTAAAGGCTTCCAAGACAGTGATGAAAGCACTGGGTTCTTTAGCTTCTATAATTAATTTCAGATGTATTTCACAGGCTGGCACCTTGTACTCGTGGAATCCTGATATTGCTGTAGCATCACCTTCCAAAAAAGAGCATGGTCTGGGACATATCTGTTCATAGGAAGGAAAGTACTTATTGCTGGTTTGTGACGAGCAGCATAACAAGGTATGTATGTATCTATCAGCCAGATAAATGTGCAGAACAAAGCAGCAAAGTTGAAATTATACATATAATTAATTACCGCTAGGTTAATATGGATGTAGAATTGCGTGGGTTAGACACATGTATTCTTTACAGATTGGTGATGGATATGTCCTCAAGAAATGTGACTGAAAATGTGTCAGCATGCATACTTACATTGTATCTCTCTTTCTCCATACTGTGATTGTGCTAAGTGAAGGAATATGATCATATATAAATATTTGGACTTATGTATTATTACTGATCAGTTTCCACATCTCTGGCATGAATAGTCCTTTGAAATCAGTGCTGTTACACAAGAGCAGTTAAAGCAGTTTAAAACCTCCACCAGTATTGTGTGTTTATAAAGTGTTCTAATTGCAAAAAATCAATACTTGATTAGCTACCAAGACATTAAATAAATGACCTGCTTAAGAACTAAACAAATCTTTTACCTGAATGTGGATGAAGAATAAACCACCTCCTTGGGCCAGCAGTATGGTGATTCAGGCACCCAGGACATCGTGATGGGGGGAGGAAGGAGGGAGAACAGAAGGGACTTGCTGAATCCCTTGGAAAGCAGCAGTCACCCCAAGAACTAGGCCTGTAGGGCCCAAATGTCCCTGGACAGCCCCACCTGTCCCCCACCCCACTGCCCAGGAGTCCAGGAGGCCCACTTCAGCTCAGCCCAGGGACTTCAAATCTTGCCTAAGCTAAGCATTTCCTGCTCTCTCTTCAGCTCCTGGATGGACTCCTGGAAAATTATTTTTAAAGAATGTTATTAATATATCCACTAGTTAGTCTGGATTTCACATTCACAGTATCATGGAAGTAATAGTGGTTGGAAGGCACTTCTCGAGGTCAGGGCATCATGGGCTAACTCAGTTTGAAAGAGACATCATGAGGTCTAAGTCAAAGTAGATCAACTGTGTGCATAGACCAGGTTCTGAGGCTTTATCCCGCCTCTCTTGAAAAACTTCCAGGATGAAATCTGCACAAATGTTCTCTAGCACAGCCTCCTCCAGAGAGCAGGGCTACTGCCACATCAGGTCAGCTGTGTCTTTGTCTGGCCAGGCCTTGAAATCTTCAAGAACGGAGACTCAACAACCCCTGCAGATAACTTGTTCCAGTAGTGCATTACTATCCTTGTGAAGTTTTTCCTTATACAATTCTTAGTTATTTAAAAACATGCTAATATTTTGTATGTGTTCAATAGATATAGAAACTATTGTACAGTTACATTTGCCTTCCTCTAAATATTTAGTTTAAATATTTGTAATATGCATTAAGATCCCCAATGAAAAAGCACTTTAGAACTGTACTTTAGTTGTTTTAGCAATCCCAATACTCCAGCTGGAAAGGGAAGAAGTCACTGGCTCTGCCCGCACAACCAGTATTTCAGGTACAGTCCCAAACCTAATACAATTTTTCAGACTCCGTCAGGGACGTAAAACTAAGATTATCCATAAATGCAATGGTGGTTCCCTAGTGCATAATGTGTTCTCCTTTAGAATTATTTCAAAATGGTTTCCATGGTTTTAGATGCTGGCGTGTTGTAAAAAGAGCAGGGTTTACTGAAGGATAAGGATGATAGCTGATTTCCATCTCATACCACTGTCTTGCTTGGACAATACTTGTTTACATGTTAAAATACATTATAAGCAAATAATTCCATCTACCAAACTGTTTCACTAATTTTATCATAAAAAACCTTTCTCACAGGACTCAACCCATTCATAGACATGAGAAAAGGCTGGGATAATATGACACCACTCCTGCATCCATGTTCAGCAGTTGACGGTGATGAACTTCATATGAGCTTTTAAAATAAATCAAAAGAAACCTTCGGCAAATTCTTTCCCCCTGGGCAGCCTGCTGAATTATTTTTGCAGGTACTCACTGGGCTACTCACTGTAAGTGTAAAAATGTTTACAATCACTCTAAGATTAGCATCATGGTGTTTACAGAATTCCATGAAAGTCAGCAAAACTGAACCCTTGTGAACCAAAATGGGGAGTAAATTCTAGAAAAAAGACCAGATCAAAAAACATGTGACAAAAGGTTCTTGTTCTCTCCAGCTGGGGATGTATTAGTGCAAAGTATGCTTTCTGATGTATATTATAGAAGTAATATGTGGAAAGGATTGTTGGATTTTATTTAAACTAAAATTGGTAACACCTGTTCTCAGCAGGCACCTGCTCTTTTCCCCTCTTAAATATTGAATAATGTTTATGATTAATTTAGTGCAACAAGATAGAACATGCAGCTCATATCACAAAGAACCAACGCGCATCCTTTGTTTTCTGTAGGCTGTTTTTTAAGCTGTTCAGTAATTTATCACAAGAGGACCATAATAGAGTAAAGACCTTGCAGGAAAAAAAAACCCAACAGTCTTAAGGTCACAACTGAAATAAAATACTTGCTCAGTTGTTTTAATAGTTTGGCCAAGTGCCTACAAAAATTTATTTTCTTTGCCGGTGTTTACACTTTATGTCAGTAGGAGAAACCACTATTCATATTGTCTCTATGAGATGCCATTGAACAGTATTACTAGTACAGAGTAACCCTGGCATGCCAGGGAAGGTTGAGTAAATAAAGTTTAACTTTTCAAAGCAATTTCAGCCTCGCCTCTACTGTGCACAAACATGGGCTTGTGGACATAATCACCTGTACACACCTCTGAATCCCAGTGGTGTGAGACTCTGTACAAACTCAGGGAGCAAATAAACACAATTCCTATCATACAAACCATAAAACAGATGGATACAAAACAAAAGAGGAAAAAGGAAACAAGTAGATAACCTGTATCTACATGATCCACCATGTCAAAGGTTCTGCTGGCATCAAGGACAATGACAAATTCATGGCTTACAAGAAAGAATTTGTAGGTGATCTTTTTTGATGGATCATTTGGCTTAAAAGAAAACTGGTCAACCTAATGATTTTCTTTTTAAGCCACACAATATCAAACCATCTCAAATATGCTTTTTTTTTCCCTAATGGCAAACTCCATATCCAAAATGATAAGCCTCATTTGGAAACTCCAGCTCAAGAAAATCCAGTAATTTTTGTAAGTGAGATCTGTGAAGATTATGCCTGCAAGAACTGTGAAGGCAAGCAGCTAGGCTTCCTTTACTGAATGTGCTAAGAGCATGAAATACAGCTCTCATAGTTACAGTTATAGAAATAAACTTATATTCTAGAAATATAACTCAGATTGTTATCTTAATATCAAAGTAGGACTGTGAGTTATTTGCAGTCTGCAGTTTTTCCTGGTCAGATTTGTAGTTGGCCTCGAGTCATTTCTCTGTGTTGTTTGGAAAATTGAATTCCCTTCCCCCTCTATAGCTTGGTGGCTTAGTACAAATACAACTGCTTCGATGTTTAAGAGCATTGAGTGACTATTTTTTTCCAGGCTAGAAGATATATTGCTGAGAAGTTCCACTGACTAAATGTCTGTTCTCTCAAATAGACATTGGAAAGTATGTTTGTAATTTCAGACTCCGTTTTGTTAGACTTATACAAATGCAGAACTAAAAACAAAGACAAATCCATTCCCTAAAGAGGATACATGTACGCAGAAATATCTGTACAGAAAACTGTTTCCAAGCAATGCAGACACTAAACAGTATTCTAAAGTTTTCTTTTTAATATGATTTTACTCCAGTAACTCTAATTAGCAAAGGAAAAATTAATCATTTGAAGCATTTTCCTTTGCATTGGAAATACTAAAGAGGAATAGCAGCTAGAGTTCCCAGCTCCAAACAGGACACCTGTGACAGTGGGCACCATATTGCTGTGGAATAAAGAGGGCCTTTGGAGAAAATTGTTTAAGGCTTAAATATGAGCTTTTAAAATAAATCAGTGATGGAATACAGTGGGCATGTGAGCAGCACTGTTTCACTGAAGGCAATTGTATATACACTAATAGTTAATTATAGTGTGGTACAGTAGACATTAGTCAGAAGAATTCTATTTTAAGGTTTCCTTAAATTAATAGTAATAGAATAATGGGTTTAAATGATACCTCCTTTTAAAGGTATATTAATAAGCCCCTCAACTATTTGGAAAGCGTGGTAAAGAGTTATAGACTTCAGTGGAAAATGACTGACTATATGACTTCAGTGGTTTGGTTGTGGATCACAATGATTGTGTTAGTATTCAAAACTGCACTTGCAGCTGTCATTAAATGCAAAGCACAGAAAAACTGACACAAAGAGACAAACTGGAATCATTGTAACACTGTTTCTTTGGTTTTGTTTGGGTTTTATTTCTTTCTTCTGTCTATGTACGACCAGGGATTAAATGTTCAAACTTCTGGAAAAAGATCACAAGGGTGAGTCCTGGAAGAAAGCTAAATACAATCAACTTTTTTTTTTTTCTTCTAAAGAAGCTATTCCTGAAATACACTGAAATTCTTTACACTTTCTTTTACCTCATTTCTAAGAAAAACTAAACAGAATTTCTTTAGCCGGATTTCACTGTATTTCAAAGTTGATTCCTATGCTATTAAGCAAAACATTCATATGTTTTTTCTTGAACTAACTAAAAATTTATTTTGCTAGAAATTATTAAAACTGGGCATGTTCATAGTCCTCTAAGGAATGTGTTGTCTGCCAAATCTGAAAATGCTTGGAACAGAAAGAAGGTCTATCTTGCATACTGTGCTACATTTTTTTTTTACTGATTTATGAACAAGACACTTAAGATGCTTAGCTTGTACAGTTTTTTGGGTCCATGCAGTGAAATAAACACAGCTGCATTTATTACAGTGATTGCATAATCACATACTTGGTACTCCCAAACTTCTGGGAATATTCAAAGAGCAGTATGTGCTAAAAATCCTAATTTCCTTTACTCTCTCTGTTACTCTCAATTTATTTTATATTTAATGTAAGGCTTTTGTTTGTATAAGTTATATATTTTAGTAGCAATGATTCTGCAACAACAGTAATTCAGATCATTTGCACCAGTTGTAAAGAGTGGTACTGCATTGCATAGGTCATAGAAAATACAAAGGTGCCCCTTGTCACAGGTATTGCTGTGAGCGATCCTCAGCTGTTACTCCATGTAGCACAGACTTTACTACTCAGAGTAATTTCTAGATAGCCATAATACCATCAGTCTTTCAAATGATTATTTTGGAATTTGAATATATTTTATTCAACTTAACTAGCAATATGCCAGTCTTTGAGACTGACTTTATATATAAACAAAAATGCTGAGCTTTGCAGCACAAACACATTGTATCTCACCACAAGCAGTCACCAGGTAGACAAAATTATGCAAAGGAAAATAAACAAGGCAGCCAGAGACCTTTAATGATCTACCACAGTGGCAAATTCTTCACAAATGAACATTTTTTGATGTCAGCTTAAAACAAAAAGAATTTTTTTCTGGCATCCTGTAAATATCCAGAACATGGATAGTATGCTAAATATATTTAGGAAATATTTTGTCTTTTTTTTAATCTGAAAATGGAAAGGAGAGTTGAGACAGTGGTGGAGTCACAGATTGCTGCACACACACCCACTGTAATTTCACCAATGACTGTATCATCTGTGGTGGATGACGAGCCACGCTCACTCACAAGGAACAGAATGGGGAAATCTGTGCTGGTCGATAGACGGTTTATCATGCCCTACGTTTTTTCAGTGACCAAACTCTGCATTTTATTTATGAGGCAGAAGCTGCTGCAACTATCAAACCTCATTCATGACTGAGTGGCACACCATCCATCTGTGTTCATAACTGAAATGAAACAGGGTGGCATATTTAAAAAAAAAAAAAAGTTTTATATATATAGTTTAAAGAAGTACTTTGCTGTAGCTATAGTCCCTGGTGGTGGGAAGCTACTACCTAAGGAGAAATTCAGTTCTGCTTTAGTGACCAGCACAGTCTGCATGTTTGGCGTGCAATTAAGAGGCTTTTGTCCATTGGATGTATTGTTTACCCTGAGTCCTAAGGCATTCATTTGAGAAGATAATCAGCTTTGTTAAAAGAACACAATTTCATCTTGTTTGATGGTATGTTTTTTTCAAATTGTTTTAGATTTTTTGTTACAATATTTAGTTAGTGAATCAAAATGTAAACTGTGTAATTGCTTCAAAGGAGACCACATATAATACAATTAGAGAAGACATAAATGCAGTCAGTGTCCTAGATAAATAAAAATTATATACAGAACTCACACAAGCTTTCAGCATGATCTGTTGTCATTAAAGCTAAGGACAGGAGCAAAGACTTTGGTCAGCATTTATGAAATCTCCATATGTTTATTCTGATTTTCAGCTGAAAATTCCTGCAGCCTTTGTTTTTCCAGATGAAGGTTTTCTTGCACAAATACTGACATCCGTATTCCTGTTGTACAGTCACTTGCTGTTTGCATACCTGTAGCTATGTAACTCAGGAATAATGAATAGTTATATATGACTTACATTAGATATAAGGCAGAATTTTTTCATGGTGAGGGTGCTGGGGCACTGGAACAGGTGAGTACTTCACATCCCTGGAAGTGGTGAAGGTCAGACTGGAGGGGGCTTTGAGAAACCTGGTCTAGTGGAAAGTATTTCCACTTTATCAATGAAAAAACAAAATATATCAGAAGCTTTTCTGCTGTGGAGGAAGTGGAAGTGTAGAATGCACTTTGTTAAGAGACACAGAAATGCCTCAACCAAATGAAGAAAATTAGTATGGCAGCTCCAGGAGCACTATTATTGATCTACTGAGATAATTTCTCAGCAACATGATTTCTCTTTGGGGAGATACAGGTTGAGATTGTTTCCATTTTCCAAGAATTGGAGTCTTAAAGGCAGGTTGTCTCTGAATTCCACACAACCACGGTGATTGGCAGTCTTTTTTTTTGCACTCTACTCAGTTGAACACCACGACCAAAAAACCTCTGATGATCACTTGAGTTCTGAGGGGGCTGTTATGCTGTAGTTGTATTTTCATGTATGATCTCTTGCATGTGTTTCTATTCACAGCCTCGATTGCCCCCACTGTTCAGCTCCCCTGAGAATGACCCAACATACTGCTGTGTCTCGAAGTGCAGAGTACATTTTCCTGCGATTTTTTCACAGCATGTCAGCTGCCCCTTTTCATGCAGCAGAGCTGCAGCAGTTCTACATTGATGACTTCAGATGCTTGCAGAGCAAGCTTCAGATCATGCATCTGTGAGCAGGAATGGAAGGAAGGAAGCAGGGGTGGGAGAGCTCCTCTTTTAGAGGCAAAGAGCTGTTACACGTTGTTGGTGTGTGGTTGAATCATATCCTTAGGCCATCACAACTACCGCTTCCTCCATGGTGTCATTCCCACTGCAGTTAGCTGTGATTGTTCCATTGCACCACTAGTATCATGGCTTTTATCCAAAGACAACTCTGTATAGATAGAAAAATGAGAAAGGGTTTGAGAGGTTATAAGCTGGCTGAACACAGTGTGCTGACTCTCGCACTTGTGCAGATAGGCAGAGCGCTGTAGCTCAGAAAAGCTCAGGGACCAGCTAAGCAGAACAACCCAGGGTCTAAACCAGAAGCTGGGCAGACTCAAAGAATAAGTTTCAGCTTAATGTTAGGACTGAGAAAAGAGAAAAGATCACTGGGGCTGGTGCAACAAACCACTAACCTTTAAGAGAGTGCTCAAGAAAGTACTGAACTCATCTACCTTGAAAGTGTGAATACATCTACTCAGTTCTTTGAATAATAGGGATGAAGGTGTTGGAATTAGACTACTGCCTTTGTTTAACGGTGACAATAACATGGTGAAGAAAATCAGAAAAAAATACTGCAGAATGAAACAGAAAATGCAGCTCAGTTCCAGGCTTCAAGCAGGTGCACGATCCAGGGATATGCCAGACAAGGAGAGCTTGGGGTTGACAAAAGTTGGAAATTATTAATGTCCAGGGAAACAAGACCTTGTAAGTAACCTCTGTCAGAGAGAAACCTGTCATCATCAGAGAAGTTCCGCTTTTGGTGTTAAAAGAATATCCACAAGATTCCGTTTCTGGACAAAGAAGGTCTTTTGGGCCATGCTGGGTACAAACTCAAGTAAACAAAAATACCAGTTCCTGATATTGGTAAGCTGGAAGAGAAGTAAGGATTGAAAGTTCTGCTGCATAGTCAGACAAAGGTGATCAGCGGCCTAATGGAGTAATGTAGAAGTTTAGAGAAACCCAGCAAAACAGCTATAACTTTTTTAGTGGTATTTAATTTTATAATTTGAAATTTATATAATGCACAAAAAGTATGTAGTCATGAGGGACAGAAAAAATTCTGGTGCCATTTAACTTTCTCAGGAGTCATATCTACTCCCATTTGTTGCCTATCTTGTGCAGGTTTCCTTGAGAAAGGTTTTCTACTAAGACAAATTAACTGCATGATGATTAAAAGAACCCAGTGGCCCAATAAGGCTGAAAGCATCCACATACTTTTAGTTAACCGAGAAAGAATAAAATGCCAGAAAACATACTTTTCTTGCAGAATTGTCTCCGTTTTAAGCTTAAACCAAACTTCTACACCTCAACAGCTAAAGTCAAAAATACGTAAGCTATGTGTCCAGGACACTGAGCTTGCTTTCTCCACTACAAACAAGAGCTCATTAGAGTTGCTTTGAAAGTGACCAAGAAACGGCCTCCTCCATCCCTCCAAGTTGTACTGTTGTTATTTCTGCGTATCCATTTTGGTTGGGTTTTCCTAGCCTACACAGACAAATAGCTTCAATCTGTGGGTAAAATACAATGCATGAGCTTGATGATCCCAGCTGACTACATCTAAACTACCCCGTTGGCACGTAAGTACAATTTCAGGAAGAGCTGCCTGATGTTACATGGTTGGCCATGTGACTTTTGTACTACTGCTCACCACTTGCTTCTGAGAGCCCAAAAGGATTGCAGAAGCAAGCGCTGAGGGAAGAGCAGTGTTCATTCTGCAGTGAGTGATGAGTAAGTCCCACAAGACTTCTCTTCTGTTTCTTGAAGTAGAACATGAAAGTTATTAGGTCTTTAATTTGGTAATTTAACTTGACGCTTAAAATGCCAAAGGTTGAAACCTACAATTCAGACATAATGAACTTTCAAGTGAACTTGAACTTTGATTAAAAATGCAATAAATATTGGCTTGATCTCTGCTGTTCTTTTGTCTACCTTTCTCCTTTGTCTCTCATTTTTCTATGCTCTGTTCTTCTTCTGAGATGATCTCCCACTCCTGACTGAGGGTATTGGAGGTGTGAGACCCAGAACACCAGGTCACAGCTCTGCCAGGCCTAGCTGTGCAAGTGGAAGTGACTGCTGCCTGCTGAGCTCACAGACTTCCTTTTCCAGTGCATGCAGCCTCTTGCATGGAAAGCAGCCTCTTGCTCCCACCAGTTACACATCACAATTGCCAAAAAATGGCACTGCGTGAATACGCAGGGTCATGATGAGCTCATGCAAGGGCAGGGATGGCTCACCTGAGGGCAGCATCCTGCCAGACAGCGGGGACAGCACCGGTCCTGTGACCCCCTGGCTAGTGGTGCCTGCCTTGTCTCAGTGTTCCCCTGGGCCTGCAGGAGTATTTAAAAGGGTCAGGAGCATCCTCACAGCTCTGCCAGAAAAGGAAGCATTTTCCAGTCATAACCTCTGGAAACAGACAACGTGCATGGCTACCTGAGGGAGATGGAGTGTCCCTAAGAAAGTCTGTACTTCTGCTGAATATAGAAATTTTAAATGCTTCCTTTTCAGCATGATAAATACTTTAAATCTCCAACTCTGTAAGTATTTAAGCTCCATTTTCTTTCCTATGTCCCTTCCTTTAGCACAGAAAGAAACAAGCTTTGAGACCACCCTTTACTGGTTTCAGTTAACCAATCTTTGCATTTCAGTCATTCAATATTTACATTTTTTTTACACCTGTTTTCTTTTCTGAGTATTCCATGTGGTAATAACCCATCCCAGAAAAACAGACCATATAAATTAATGAGGAAAAAAAGTATTGTTCTGGAATAAGCACAGAGACTTTGAATATTTCAAGAACATCAGTACATTTAAAATTCAGATTTATTTCTTAACTTGGTTTAACTGGCAGTCCTAAAAACACCTTCTTTTTTATGATACATTATTCCCACCAGAAATATTCAAGCTGTCACAGCAGTTTATTTTACAGTTTGCAAACATACGAGCCAGTGAAATAGGTAAAGTAGACTTCACTGGCAGTGAAATCCCACTCATTCACAGTACCTAAGGCTCTTTACTGCATTTAAGCATTGCCTAAAGCTTTGATTTCTGGCTATTATTCTCCCTGTTCTCAGATCTGTTTTAAATACTTTTTCCTGCTTACAGTTAAGAACATGCAAAAATATTTGCAATATCAGGATGTGATCTGCATTTTCAGAAAAAAAGTAGACTGGTAAGCGTACGTTTTTGAAAGTACCTATCACTAAACTTAAAAATTAGTAATTTCCAATCAAACAAACACACTCACAGCCTTATGATATCTACCCCGGCAGATGTGTTGCTGTGGGTTCTTTTCAGCTGACACCTGAACTGACCTCTTTGCTCACTTTCTTTCTACTGTGTTTTATATTGAAGTCCACCTTATTCATGGTACTCCTGTAGTTTAGGCAAAACATGCAAAGAATCACTCCTCTCCATTCTAACATGCTGGTGAACAGGACACATTTTTTATCAAATGACTACCCCAAACAAACACAACTAAGAATTAATGAATACATTATGTCCCAAAATAAAACCAGGAGAATTCAATACGACAAAATGACTACTTTCTGTCCTCTGATAATCAATCCTGACAGCTTCCCCATTGCAAAACTATTTCTTTTGATTCCTTATGCGCTTAAACTCCTGATTAAACACTATTTCGCCTGTTTGCACCATGTTCTTCTCATCAGTTTCTATGAATACTGCACATGTGCACTCAGTGGTACTGTCTGTAACACAAAACCAGTGAGAGCATTCCAAGCTGCAAAGTTATCCATTGGTAACCTGTTTGGACAGAGGTGTGAAGAAGGAAGGCTTTGTTCTTTATTTTTTTAACACTAGATGGCATTGCTTCCTCCCCCCACCCCCCAGGGAAAACTTGAAGATGAAAGTTGCCTTGATTAATGTAAGAGAAGAATTAGTGACTTGCAAGTTTTGCTATGACTATTACCCTTACAAGCATTTCCTGTAAATCTTAACTCTCGAGTGTGCCACCAAGCCTTTGGTTTGTATTCCTCTGCCTCCAGCCTCCTTACTTCTCCACGCACCACAGAATTTCTGAAACACTACTGGTTGGAATGGTTTGCTTCAGGTTTCCTTTAAGTAACGAACGCTAAAGCTACGGATGATACATACTGTGATGCAGAATATTTTGTTACATGAAGCGTGTGTCCTCAAGGTGCTAATGAACGTGGATATGTTCCTGGACCTTTCCCTCTCCAGCTGATTCTCTTTCTTTCATCACATAGATTCATCAGCTGCAGCAGGAGCCAGAACAAGCTATGAGGCAGGAAGGGGCTATACAACCACTTTTCCCCAGGGCCCTTTCCCACAAGAAGAGAGGGATTGGGTTCCTCTCTTTATCATATAGCAGGAGCCAGAGCCAGTAGGGCATTGTCCAATTAAAATTAAATAGCAGCTGTTGACAGTTGCTTGTGGGCTAAATTGGTTCTGTGGGGAATAGCTCATTAGAGCCGTCATCTCCATGAAGAGCTGATTGTGTCCTACGCGGGCAAAGCGCGGGGGCTTCTAAGGCTAGAACCTGCCTTCGGTCCACACCAGCGTTATGTGCAACGTTTGGTGCTGCCACACTCGCTGTCACGGGCCAGACTTTGCTTTTCCTACCTTAGTGTTAATCTTACTAAAAATTAACCACAGAGAACGCGCCGTTCCCAGACAGGCTGCTCTTCCCCTGCCTTGGAGCAGCACCTCCGGCCTGACCTGCAGCGCGGCAGGGGAAAGGGCTGAGGCGAGACCTGCCTCCTCTCTTGCTTGGCCCCTTTGGCCGAGCAGAGGAGGCCGGAGGGGCTACCTTATCCCTGGGGAATCCCGGTGGACCGAGCGCCGCGGGGCCGGGCCGGGAGCGGCTACCTTGGCTGTTGGCTGGCTGGGAAGGGTGAGGCTCTAGTTCGGGGAGCCACAGGTAGGCGGCGGCCTCCTGCTTTTCCCAGGTTCGTGGAGGCTTTTTCCCCCCTCCCTTCCCTCCTCCTCTTTTTCCAGCTCTCGCTTTCCGGGTTGGGAGTTTGGTGCGTTCAGAAAAGTGCCTGCAACGGCGCAGGGTTCCCCAGGTGGAGCTGGTCCTGGCTTTCTCTCCCCTCCTCCTCTGGCTGGCTTTCCTCCTTTGTGGCCGCATCCAGGGCGCTTCAGTCCCCCTCCCACGCTTCCTCTTTCCGTCCCTCCCCGCCTCATCCTCACTTCGGGGAGAGAAAGCTGG
>VZTF01005928.1:223148-246303 GCA_013397755.1 Cnemophilus loriae
CGCGATGCCGTTCCCCCTGCGGACCCTGGAGCCGCTGAAGCTGTGCAGGTTGGAAGAGGCCGGCGGGGATGGCGCGGAGCGGGGCGGCCCGGCGCTAGGGGACCACGCCGGGGCGGCGGAGGGGGGCGGCGGGCGCCGCCGCGGCGCGGTGCCGCTCTTCGGGACGCTGGAGCAGGTCAGCTCGTACGCGCTGGTGTCGCTGCTGATGCAGCTCTCCGACCTCTCCCGCTGCGCCGGCGACATCTTCGGCGGGATCCTTAGCGAGGCGGACTCCCTGTGCCACCGCAACGCCCGGCTCCAGCGCCGCCTCGGCGCCCTGGAGGAGCTCCTCGCCCGCCTCGACCACCGCAAAGTCAAGATCCGTGAGTACGACCCTTCCCCAACGCTGCGAGCTCGTCCGGGACGGTGGCGGGGCGGCTCGGGGAGCGGGAGGGACGGCCGGGGGGCGGNGTGGCGGGGCGGCTCGGGGAGCGGGAGGACCGGCCGGAGGGCGGCCGCCCGGTGGCGGGGCTGGTGGCGCGGCAGGCTGGGCTCTAGTTTGTGATTTATTTAAAAAAAGAAAGGAAAGAGGGAAACTTAAGCATCCCCGTCTCTCGTTTTTGTTCAGGTGGCGACGGCCGCCCCTGGTCCCGCCGCAGCTCCTTCCGGGCCCCGGCGGTGCCCGCGGGCTGTAGCGCGGCGCTGCTCATCCCCCTCCGGGACACCCCGGCCCCGGGCTCCCTCCCAGTGGCTCCAGCCCTGGATGTGGCCGGCCCGGGCGGGAGGGGCGGTGTCAGCGTGCGGGGCCGGTGGCTCCGGGTGTTTCCCCAGTGCTTCTGTGCGGCGGAACCCTCGCTCACCGGGGAGAACGTGTCCGCAGGGCGGGCAGCGGGCTGGCCGGGGGCGGGGGGCCGCCAGCGCCGGGAGGTGATAGCGCTGTGATCCTGGGGGAGTTTGTTTATGTGTTTATGCCGGGTTTGCGCTAGACTTGGGATCAGCCGAGCTTCTGACAGTTCAGCCCACATGCCTGATTAATTCTTTTGTATGTGCATGGGAAGACCTCAGTAAATAGAAACTTGGATGTACTTTGCAGCTGGTTTTGTCTCTCTCGGTTCTCTCGAGCTTCTGCTCTTTGTGCAGAGCTGATCTCAAACTTGAAATTCCAACTTCGTACGGAGCCCAAGCAGCAAGATGCAGATTCGGCTTCAGATTCCTAAGTAGTGGCAGCATGGGGAGGCGGTTCTTAAGTTTCTTTCAGAGCCTATAAAGTGGCCCTTAGAAGTGACTAATTGTACACCTACAGAGAGCTATAGGAAAAGGTGGGGGGGGGGTCTTCTGAGCTTGGTCCAGCTTTGGAGAAAGGATCCAGCAAAAATTGCATCTGGTACATAAAGTTTTGTTTATGCATGACCAAGCTCCCCACAGACAATGTGGGAGATGCCTTGCAACATCAGCTTAGCTTTCTCAATGTACTGGAAACATTCAGGAACCCAAAGAATTGTGTTGCAACTTTTGTGGCAGCTGTATAAGATGTAAGCCCAGGCTAAATAGGGTTGCTGCTTGGAGACCACCAATAGTCTTCTTTTGAATGGAAGTAGAAAGCTTACTTTGCATATGGCACACTTATGAGCAAAATTGATAAGGAAGGCCTTTCACAAATAAGATTTAGAGGGTATGAACCCTGTACGGGTAACTTAGCTGTTTCATTGCAGAATTATTCCTTATGGTATACTTGAGCGCGTGGTTTCTCTGAAGGAGGACACCTTCATCATCCATACCAAACCTTGTGGTTTTCAAATGTGAGGCTAAAGTTTTGTGCTAACTAGTTTTACTTTTTTAGGTGTTTTATAACTGAATGATAAACTGGAGTACCATTTCTTCCTCACCAAGACAAGTATAACCTTTTCTGCCAACATAGTTGTGTTAATTTGGTGTGGCATGGTGCAGTCACACTTGAAATGCAAGTGTGTTATTACTGGGGATACCTGCAGTATAATGGTATATTAAATTGATTCCCCGATAGGAAGCAGTATTTATTTATCTTGGTTTAAATAGGATGCTAATGATTACCGTACACTGATGCAATGTATATAAAGGCAGGGGTGAAATAAGTCTGCTGCTGCACTGTGCAAACCCTGAAATTCTTTGTGCCAGACTCTTAGTGATTGTATTCTTTCTTAGTCATCCTTTTGCACAAATTATATATTCATGAATTTTTGTTGTTGTTATAACTCAGTTCTTCGGGCTAAACCTGTTACTGCTTTTAATTTTATGGTCTTTGCTCTTGTCATTGTGATGCCCAAAACCGGATGCAATTCTTATGTTTGGCTTTCTCTGTCTGGTTTTAAATTCTTTGCTAAGTGGCATCTCTGCTGTTCATTCAGTTTTGCTACTTGAAATCTGCATTGCTGCTGCTATATTTACTTTTCAAAGATCTCATTCATTTAAGTCTAAGAGAATTAACGATTATTTTGTTCTAATTTTTTGGGGTTTTTTGGTTTTTTTTTTGTTGTTGTTGCTGGTTTTTGTTTTGTTTTGTTTGTAAATAAGGTTATTTTATTTACCTATTCAGTCATCAGGAATTGATGTGCAGGCTAAGCATGTTGACATGAAGTTGCACATAAAGCCATGACAATTCTTATAGTCTTTCTAGATACTGCAGTCTGGCCAAGGAGATCAGGTAGGATGCTCAGCTGTAGTTAGAATCATGAGCATTTCTGTAGTACAAGCCATCAAGGCTTGCTGCAAGTTTAACCCTGTTGATGACATTAAAGGGAAGTATATGGAAAAGAAAAAGAATGATTTAATAATGCTGTCTTTGTTTGGGAACAACAGCAAGGGGGATTTTTCCTTCCCATTTTTGAAGCCTCATGGAGAAAGCTGTTTGCTGGTGCAGGACTGTAAGAACAACGAGGATTGTATAATTGCTTTCCCATTTACTAGATTTTTACTAATCATAAACCTTTTCTTATGGGGCAGATATTGTAAACTACTGCACCTCTTGTGGTGCACAAGTACACACACAGGTGCAGCATGACATTGTGTCAGATGACTTAAGTAGTTTGCTCTTGCATTCAGGATGAAGGGATAGGACACTGTACACCTGCTTTTCAAATCACGGGTAATTTCTGCTTGAATAAATGGCTTTTGTTCTCTTTGTGGGGCCCAGAAAATAATTTCCTCTTGCAACTGAAGGTCCCAGAACGACTTTTGAGATCCCAGCATGATGTTGTGTGGGAAGGACCAGAAGAGGACTAGCAAACTTCAAATCTGGGTCACAACCACTTTTTGGGAAGTAGCTGCAGACTGGCAGCTGGTAGAAGTAGTGCTATGTGTGTCCGTGGTGCTTGAGAAAGTACATACCTTGTAATTGTGGGGTTTTTTTTATTTTTCCACTATCATAATTTTGTTTCGAAGTGAAGTTTACATGCAGTACCCTTCAGATAACGGGGGTCCATTAGTGTTTGTTCCTCGCTGAGCATGGGCAGGGGTGTGAGGGAGGGAAAGCAGGCAGAACAAAGCTCTTTGTCTTCAGTTAGTCACTCCCTGCAGTCATTGACTGTGCTTGCTGGTCTGTCTGTACAGTGTGTCCTTGTGTGTGTGTAGGATCCATATGCTCCTAGATATTAGAGTATGAATAGGTAAATGTGTCTCAGAGGGTCTCTGCTGTTTCTCTTCTGTTACATACACCCTGGTATTCCGTAGTGAATGCGTTAGTTCAAGGACATCCATTCATTGCTCCACATGGGAGAGAAATTTTTGATGTGGCAAACTGGTTAAGGATGTGCTGTAGTGCAGTAGGTGCTATGTCTTTGCAACCCTTACTAGGGATAAACTTCCCCATCTTTCAAGAGTGGCTGGAGTTCTGCCATGCCTTTCAGCCGGGAGGCCTCCTTTCCGAGGGTTTTGTGCTGGTGTGCCACACATACTTGGAGAGTTTAAGTTCATGTCTGCTTCAGGATTTTGAAAGCAGCTTTCGGATGTATGCAGTCTTGGTGATGGTTGAGTTTTCAGGGTTTCACTAGAATGACTCTGCTTTCTCTGGTTTGGTTTAGGTCTCTTTAACGTTTCATTTAGAATGGTAGAGAAGTTTCTCGTTATATCCCCCAAGTGAGAAACTTGTGCTTGACTGGATTTCAGTACAAGGATATTTTTAAGGCAAATTAGTAAAATGCTTTCCTGACGTGTATTTGAGTTTTGCATAATGAACAGGGTGTTGTGCCACAAGAAGGGACATCAAAATATGATGAGCCACGTCCCAATGGGCTGATGACTGGTTTATAACTCATGGTGATGGGAGGCACTGATGGCTCAAGGTGGTTTATAAAATTCAAGTGTAGTATGCAGTACTTGTGACCTCAGTTCAGCTGCACTAGCCATGTCTAGAGAATTAATTAGATTCAGTACTTTTTTAAACAGTCTTTCATCAGGTTTTCATTAAGGTTATGTGTGTTGCTGTTTTGCATGATGTTTTGTCATATGTTTCTAGCATCCAGCTGCCATAATATGTTTTACACCACTGGACTTGCCTAACTGCTTTTTATTTTCTAGCAGTGTGCATGTGTAGCTGTGACCTTGCGTCAGGGGATGTACTTTTTCATCACTTTTGGTTCTTAAACGTCAGGGTGGGTGAGGACAAGTGCCTCTTTGAAGTGATTAGAGCTCGTCAAAAGACATATGATGGCTGCAGAGAAATCTTGCATGAATTACAAGGCCAGCTCTTGGGAAACGCTGTGGGGCCTTAAATAGTCATTGTTTTTGTAGAGCATGAAGAAGGACATTTTTTCCATTAATATTTGCCTTCTGCCATCTGCTGTTATTTATGCAAAAATTAATATTGCTGTTCTTTTCTGTAAATCCCAATGGTTCAACAGACTGGAAGGCTGTCTGTTCCATCTTCTCTGCTATTTACTTTAAAGTCTTTCTGAAGAGATGACTTGAGAGAGATGCTGGGAGGTTAACCTAATGACAACTTCTGGTTCAGTGTCTCCAGTAGCAGGATGGGGTTTGGCCAGTTGCACCTCCTGTTTTAATGAGAAGAAACTGATTCTGTGGGTGGGAGGAAATGCTGCCTCCTAATTAGTGTTGCTTAAAATCCTTCAGTGTTTGATTTTAAAGGCACAGCATAATAATTTGATTTTGATGCACAATGTCTATACATATGTGTCTTTTTCTCCCCCCCCTCCCCCCCAAGTTTAAGCACATTAATGCAAGAGAGCTGGGGGTGTGGGGAGTATGGCTTTCTATTTGTCTGCATGATGAAAGGCCAATCCAGTTTACACTTCATCTCCTGCTATTTTGTTTAGTAAGTATTTTCCACTCTTTGTGTGCAAGGCAGTACTGGAGCACATTTCCTGCTTTAGCTGAACAGGAAGCTTTATTCAGCTTATTCCTAGGGAAACCCCTCCTCCATCCCAAGCCACCAAAAGTGAGCATTATTTGAGAGAGTATCAGCAGTAGGCAGGAGATGAAGGGGCTGGCTTGCTTTCTATAGTTTCTGCTGTAAGGACAGAGAATACAAGATATTCATCATCCTGCAGCAACAAGGAGAAACCTTCTGTAGAAGAAGGTTTAGGGATAAAAAAAAAGCCAGACAAAACACACCACAACGAAAATCCCCAAACTAACCACCAAAACCACTGTGTGCTCATGAGAAAGCTTTGGTAAGAAAAGACAGGCTTTTAGGTGAAGAACTGTGTTCTACCACTATTTGGGAACTACAGTTCATCCACAATTGCAGATGCTTGAAGTGACTGCACTGTGGTACTTCTCCCTGTTGCTGTGCAATATGAAGATTCAACAGCAAAGTTCAACCATGTTAAACAGTTAATTCCTAAGTTACTCCTGGGAAAGAAAATAAGAAATTTTCTCTTTAACCCTGTTGTAATTATTCAGTTTGCTGCTCAGAAGCAATATAACTCTTGTTTTATTTAGCTAGTGCAAGACTAATTATCTGTGGAAATTCAACCTGATCCAAAGGAGATTTCATTTGAAATAAGCAGGAAGAAAGTCTGAGTTAGAAAAAGATTTCCCATGGGGATGGTGGGCCAAGTCGTTGTCCTGCTGAGTGGCAAAGCTCCAGCTGAATTCAGTTTGATGAGGGTTTGGCTTGCTGTTCTGAACACAGTTGACACTCCTTGGCTGAAATGTAGAGCTGCTTTGTACATTGCTCAGAACCTATTATATACCACCTACGAACATTTATTTCCGTAGACCTTGTGATTGGCTTGATCATTCAGGAAAACAGTGTTTGGGAGAGGTAGTTAATGAATTAAACATACTTGTATTTAGTTGTTTTCAATTAGGATCTATTTTGAAGGTTGCTAGATATTTTAGGATACACTAAAATGTCCTCAGAAGTTTCTCTTCCTATTAGTATTGGCACAGTCTTGTCTTGGTTGAGTGCAAGCTAGTAATCTTGGTCTTGCGGGCTTCTCTCTAAGCTAATACTAATCTCTTGCAGAAGAGTAATTTTTTGGATGAGCCTATTAACAAACATAAAGCAACACAGTGGAAAGCCACTGAAATTCCTCAAACCCTCTGTCCTGGAGTTTAAACCAGCCTCTAATCAACAGAAAGTGGGATCAGGCTTTCAAGGGGGGTTGGGAGCAGCTTATCCCACACATGCTTAGTGTTTCCTGCATCTTCCACTGAAATGTTTGGTGCTGGCTGCCCTCAGCAATGGGGTACTTCATTCAATGTTGCCCAGGCCAGATTCACCGTGGTAATTCCTGGCCTTTTCCTGTGTTTCTGGGTGAAGGAGCAGCAATTTCCCTTTCCTCATCTTCCTTTTTTTTCGCCTGCATGCTCAAATAAATGATAAAATAAGTGAGGGCATGTGCTTTGCTTCCTGTTATCTGGAGCACTAGTGCAGCAGAAACAGAAAGGGGGATTGGGAAATAGAAGAAATTAAAAGACACACATGGAAAGCTTGGCAATTATGCAAAGCCCCAGTTTCTTTTGTAGTCCTAAACTAGCTATCAGCAGGCGAGATCAAAGCTGTCCACCCTAACAGTTAACAAGATCAATTAAACATGCTAATTAAATGTTGTTCTTGGCTGTAGGTTGGATAGGAAACCTGCTGGTTGGATGGCAGTCTCCAGAAAGCCTGGATGACATGCCACTTAAGAGACTAGAAAAAAGTATTTTGCTACCTGTGGGTTTAGCACGGATTAATGTGGGTGGACTTCGCAAGTTGTTTATACTTACATCGTACCATATTTTAGTTGGGCAGGGCTGCTTCTGGCTTCAGGCTGTCATGAGTTTTTTCTCTTTGTCATTTGTAAATTATAGTGGTTTAAATTACGTTGTTTCTATTTATTTATTTATTTATTAGCCTCTTGTCCTTTAATTAGCATTGTGCATATGAGATTTCATTGCCCTTTAAGAACTAGGAGTAGTTAGAATATAAATGTTTAAGGTCCAATGAATGTGATTGAGCTTAGGGCACTATGCAGTCTGGAGGCAGAGTAGTTACTCCTGCAGAGAGAGGCAGAACCAAATAATTGCTTTGCTATCACTCCTCTTGGTAGTTACCCTGTTGAAGCCACTGAACTACACAGTTTTTAAGTTAAGACCGGATTAATTTTTTTTATTTCCTTCCTCTTATTTTCTCGTCCTCATTTTCTTTAGTAGTTTAGACTCATCACTCACCCCAGGTGTGCTCTGAGCTGCCTCTCCATCTCCAGCCCTGCCTGTTTTGAGGTGTGGCAGTTTCCGTGTCTGCTTTGCACCTCACCACCCGTCACTTGTTAAAACTCAGCATTTCCCCTTCCTCAAATACAACACTCTCTGCAGCCCTGCAGTCGGTTGGATTAGTGAGGAAGGAGGTGGGGAGATGGGAGGCAGAGACAGGGAAAGGTGAAATTTGATGGAGCTTCTGGCTTTCTCCTGACAACCCCTCTCACCCCTCTATTTTGTAACCCCTTGGTGTTAGCCCCAGTGTAAGGCCTTCCTGGCTGGGGTTGTGGCACAGTGGATAGCACCATAACTGTCTGAGTATGCCCCTTTCTTCATTTTTATTGCTTCCCATTCAAACGCATCTGTTGCTCTGCTATAGGAGTATAAAGCAAGAGCAAAACCTTTTACACTATTACAGTAGTGGAAGCGAGAATATCAAAGTATTACTTGAAATAAAAAAAAACTCAAAGGAGCTGACTTTCGTGTGTCTGTGGCTGAGTTCTTATAACTTTCGAACTTAAAGGACATTTTAATGTTTCAGTAAGTTTAATTTCCCTAATGTGAGCAGCAGCTCTGTTTTAATTTGAAATTTGACATCTAGATAACAAGTAGATCTGTTAAGTTAGTTGACTGGACATTCCTTTTACTGTAATCAGGCTGTAGCCTAGCTAACCAAATTTTGATTAATCTAAGATTGTAATTTTTTTAATTAACTTAGCTCCTACTTTTCAGAGATTAGGACTAGAACAGCTGCCTCCTGAAGTATATTGGAACTATGGATGCTATCTGAGGAACTGAGCCACTTAGTTTTTTCTATTAGCACTAAATGCAAATGTTAATCATAATGGAAAAATGATAGTGATTTCAAGCATATTGAGTAATAGTGACAATGGTGGGATTTTTTATTTAATTATTTTTCTGGTTGAGCAACCAATTGGAACATGAAAACAAGAGACTTCTACAGTATGTTTTAAGTGGTAATGTCTTGTACTTGAATGCTCTTCCTTCTTCTTGGTCCTCCCAATTTTTTTTTTTTTTTTTTTTTAGTGTCAAAATGCTGGCTACAGAAGAGCTCTCATCAGCTTTTAAGTGGTGGGATAAATATTGCCAGTCACTGGCTTATATACATTCTTTGTGTCTAGCTGTTACATTCGTAAAGTTTCTCAAAATCTTGGGTTTGAGTAAGAAAGCAAGTCCAGTCTTTCTCCTTGCAAGTGGGTATCTGTCTTTTGTTGTCTGCTTTAGCAAGTTTTAGCTTTTGGCAGCAGATGGAGTTTGCTTACAGGAAGCTCAGCAGGACCTGAGATGAGTGCTTTGTGGGTTATCTCTAGTGGCACCTTTTGTTCCTGCCGTATGGGAGGGAAGAGCTCCCAAGCAAGTGGTGTTGGCTTTCCCTTCCTGTTTGGTATCTCGTTCATGGTGAGTAACTGAATCTGCTTGGGATGATTGAAAAACCAAGTGATGCTTGGCTAATGCAGTATCATTAAAAGTTAGAAAGAAAATCTCAAAATGTTGTTAGCCACATTGTCCTTAGAGATGCTTAAAACATTTTGAAGTAGAAACAAGAACCCAACTACCAGGAAATGGGAACAAGCTCTTACAAAACTTTTAGTTAACTGTGGTATTTGATTTTCAGTTTAGGAGAAAGATAGCACAAGCAAAGCTTGATTGATAGCATAGCAAGATCCATCACCCATTATTCTGGACATGATACAAATAAAATCCTTTCTACTCAAATTTTGAATTATTTTTCCTCCCTCCAATATATGTCCTAAACACTGAAAAATATTTCTTTGCAGAAGTCCAAGAACCCAAGAATTTCTGAAAATGACCACTCTGTAAGATGGAAGATATATGTTCATGTGTATATGAACCATAGTGCAATTAAGTACATGGTTATATCCTCCTTTATACGATTTGTTGTGTTGGACGCATGGAGGCCCTCTGATGTGAACTTTAAGATTTTTAAATATGAGAAAGAAATAAGTTTGTTCTAGATTTGTTACGAGGAAGAAAGAATGAAAATACAGTAGTGTTCATAAATATGTCTTGATGTGTTAGTTTAGATGCAGTTTTCTAAAAGTTGTTCATTGAGCTGTTTCCTTGTTCTATTAAAATAAAGGTAGGTAGTCACTATGTGGTTCCTCCTACTAACTTGATTTTAGTAACATGTATGTGATAGAAGATCTAGTATTTTAAGGTATGAACATACTTACCATAAACTCATTCAGCATGGCTGAGTGCATGCCGTAGGGAATGGCCATGGTAGGAAACAGAAAGGCCATAATGGGGTTAGAACTGAAAGGTTTTGTACCAGTTGCACTCGCGACCTTGTTGGAAACTCAGATATGGGAAACTGGTATGGCAACTGATCTCCACGGGGCCAACACCCTTCCCGGTATCTCTGGCTGCTGCCCTCGCGGTGGGGAGCATGTGCAGTCCTGTTGGGCAGGCTGGGGCAGCCTGAGCCCTGCAGGGAGCAGTCCTGTGGAGGGGGGCCCTGACCCTGTTGGTCTGCAGCCGGGTTCAGCCCCGGTTGTGCAGCGTGTGCCCAAGTGGCTCTGCCTCTGCGCGTCTGAAATCCCGGGTGGCATCGCACAGGGTTTGCCTCGTCCTGGGGAGGCAAGCATGGTCATAACAAGGGTGGTTTCAATGTAAATACATTATTGCATTTGATTTTGAAATTACTGTTGCAGTTATAATTATATAATAATTACGAAATATGTGGAATTGCAATCTATAATCGTGATCTTTACCTTCAGGAAAGAGAGGAAAGCTGGAGAAAACGAGGCAAGTGTGAGTCAGTTCTCTTGCTCTGCCTTGTCTTGATGGTCAGTGGTAGGACAAGGCTGCTCTTCCCCAAATCTGCGTGGAGAGGAGGGAGTCTGTGCTTGCTTATCCTGAAGGAGGGTTAAACTGCAGTGTTGGCCTGTTTGTGATAACAAATTTCCTTAAAACATTAGGAAGCACTTATACAGCACAGCCACACTGCAGATTAAGCGCAAGTTAGAAGGCTCTTCGCCCTTAGAGAGTCTAGTCATAACACATATGAGTGAATCCAGAAGATGGTAATTTAGTTAAGTGTGGCTTAAAAGGGACTGTTTTGAAGAACCCAAGGTTTCATAACAGTTATGGGCTTTTTTGAGGTCTAGGGGAAGAGCAGGTAATTAGAAATCCACAGAGTGTTTGCCTGAGGTGAAGAATACCACAAAAACATAGAGCTCTTGGTGCTTTTTAGTTTGTCATGTTACAAAAGCCTCTGTTTGTCCGTATCTGTTACAGAGACATTGTGTCTGCTGGATAGTAATGAAGACTAAAACCATCTGCAGTGCTTATTATCTTGCCTGCTCCCACTCATTGCTGAGTTTGGCTTGAATTCTGTAATTTGTGATGTCCCCTATGAAGAGTGTGGTATGTAACATGGGAGGGGAGTGCTCTTCAAGGCGTGTTGTTTTGACCCTGTTGCTCTAACTGAGCATGTTTTCCTCTCCCACCCCTTTTCCCAATGCTTAAAATACAGTAGCTTTTTCTTTACAAAACATTCTTTCACTGTTAGTAACCTTGCTGACAAATTGTGAAGCTTGCTGCAGTCTGGGAATAGCTGCAGCTTGTAAAAGGTAGGATGAAGAGTGGGTAATTTAGCGCTGTATGTAGAGATAATGTGCTGCAGGTTAACGCATCAAATATTTAAATGATTTAAATGCATTGTGCAGTGCAACTGGTAGAAAAATGAATTAGGTCATGATAGACAAAAGCTTGTCTTCATTTGAGCTCCTGTCAGCTTGGCATGTTTGTGCTCCACTGGTTTTATCACTAGTTATGTCTATGCACATATGGTATTTCTAATTTAGATTATTATTAAAGGCTTATAAAAATATGAGTAAACATAATCCCGAAGACAAATGAAAGCATGGGTATATCTCTAGTGGAAGTTTGAATTTATTAGGGAGAATGCCAGAATATCTCAGCTTTTAACAGAAACAGCCAATTGGAAGAATGACTGACTGACAAAAGGCGGATAACGCCAAATAGCAAGCACGGGTGTGAACTCTGTATGTGAGCACTGAAGTGAGCAGAGTCTTTCTCATCGTCAGCCTGAAAGTTCTGCATGATCATGGTTAGCACAAGAGCACAGCCTCCACTTACAGGGTGTTAGAAGAGGTACTTTAACTGCGTGCCACATGTTGCGGGACCTTTCTCCCCCTACCTTGGTGGCTCTTGTTGAAGCTGAGACCGTGAGTTTGAATGGAATGAAACTTTTCAAGGAAAAGTTCTTGAGGCTGCTGGAGTAGTCACCAAAGGTCCTGTCTTGAGAGCGTTGCAACAGAATGGGTAAACCTCATAGTGTTCCCATGGCCCCATGTGTTGAACTTAGCCAGATCCCTCTGGATGGCATCCCACCCCTCTGGCATGTCAGCCACACCACTCAGCTTGGTGTCATCTGCAGAGCTGCTGAGGGTGCACTTGATCCCTTCGTCTGCGTCACTGATGACATTAAACAGAACTGGTCCCAGTATGGACCCCACTTGTCACCGATCTCCATCTGGACATTGAGTTATTGGTCACTACCTTCTGGCTGTGGCCACCTAAACCAACCCCCTACTCAAGATAGGCTGAGTGGGAGCCAGGTGCTGAGGGCTGTGTGCAGTTGGGTTTTGGATATCTCCAGGGATGGAGCAATCACAACCCTCATAGTAAAAATGTTTTTCCATACACTTAAGTGGAGTTTCTTGTATTACAGTTTGGTCTCATTGCCTCTTGTCAAAGCATTATAACCAGGAACACTAATATGCTCTCCTTACTGGAAGGCTGTCCAAAAGGGGTTCTAATGGCACCCAAGATGGACAATCTGATCAGGAGAGCTGGGGTACTCTATAGCCTTTGGTAAATGTCCTGCTTTTGGCCAGGACACGGTTAATTTTTAGGTGGGAGGGCATGTGGCCAGGACCCAGATGTTATTCTGTACCACCTCACTGCTGGAGGCAGGGGGAAAAGGGACACTTTGTCTATCTCTCTCTCTCTATCTCTCTCTCTCTCTCTCCTCTCTTTCTCCCAGCCCCATGAGAAGGGGTTCCCCCAGTTAAGAAAATGTGGCAAGGGAAGCCATCTGGTATTTCCTTATTGTCGTGGGCTTTCTGTGTAAATAGCTTCTTTGTCTTATACCTTTTGTTATTAATATTGATGCTGTTCGTTTTCTTATCTCATTCCTGTTTCCAGTAAATTGTTCTTATTTCCACCTGTGCCTCCAGCTGGAGTGAGGGAGCAAATGGTGGCATGGTTTTAGCAGGAGTACTAAATTGGAGAATACCGTTCCTAAACCGTGACTATGTCTTAGCACGTTTATTTGAAAAAGGATGGGCAAAGGAAGGTGTTAGTTAATCAAGTAATAAAGTTGGGAGCCAAAAATCACGTTCTAAAAATTATAATTAATATTATTTATTTTTAAATATAATTATTTACTTGAGGTCTTCTGACCTTCCAGTGCTTCTTGGGAAGAGCTTTAGTCCTGTCCATAAAAATACCTATTGTTTCTGTTGAAAGGCAAGGTAATAAAGTTTATCTCAGAAAGATGGAAACTGTCTCCAGTGGAGAAAGTGGAAACTGTTTCCAGTGTCTCACCTTACAGATGCTTTTGGCAATAATCTCTTAGGGGGTGAAAAGCATTCACTGTTTGCAGGAGGCGTCCTGAACAACCCTTCCGCATGCTTAAGAATTTCAGCAGCGGCTTCTCTTTGAAATTCTGACAAAGATCCTTGGCTGGGTTTTTGGAAACTGTCTAGGATCTAGGTTACATTACTACAGTACCCTATTTTTTGCTTGTTGATGGGAGCTTTATTAAGGAGGATGGAAAACATACTATATACTTCTGTTCTTCATCTTGCTTGGGGCGAGCAAGCAAACTCCAATGAGAATTACAGGAAACACCTTTTTGATCATCCACAGCAGCAGTTGATCAAATAAAGCAGTTCCTCAGTAGCCTGAGTTGCTGCTAATTAAACACATTTTCCTATCCTTCCCGTAAGCAAGCAACCGTTTAGGCTGACTTAATTGCCAGGACTGTGTAAGTGTGATGGTGCTTTAGAAGAAAGTTGTGATTTAAGGGCCAAATCAAAGCTATTGGAGAGAAATAGTTTTGTTTTAAAACGTTTTTGCTAGACTGCAGAATTATCTGGTATTTTACATAACTTATAACTTACATACACGGATGGTAAACTATCATTATACATTTTTTTCCCAATGCAAGTTCATAAACTCTTGTTAAAATGGTCCAAATTCACATGGAGGAAGCCAAACTGGCATTCAATACAGCTATATTTAATGCTCTTGGCAGGACTTTTCCCATATGAAAGATGTTATATGTAAGCTCTTGGAATAAAACTCTAAGAAGTTTTGTGATGACAATTCTAAAGACTGCCAGCTCATCTAAAATTAAGAGATTTTAAATACTAGATCAGAGTTCTATGTCAGAGTTCTCTTGTCTTACACTGTCTTTCTATTGTCCATGTAAATTGATTTTTGTTACAGCCCCTCTGGGAAATATCCACTGGATAAGCTTGTAATCTCAGGTATTTGGCACCTCTGTTGCTTTCTGCTGTGGAATCCTGCAAAAATGGGGTTCACTGAAAAGTCCGCTCTTAAATATTTGAGCGTAATGAATGATTTTTTTTTTTTCCCCCCTCTGTTGTGTTTCTAAGGAGAATAATATAGCCTGTGGAATACATCCTGTTTTCTCGGTTGCAGTGAAACCTTTGCTTTTTATTGGTAATACCTACTCTTTTTCTTCTTTGTTAAGGCTGCCGACATCTGACCCAGGACTTCTTAAAGACAAAGGCTAATAGAGATGTGTTCCTTTGTTTTGTACCGGAGAGGAAAAGGTTGGGGTTTTTTCAGCCAGTTAGTTTTTCCCTATGGTGCTTTCAATCAAACCTTGTGTGTGTCTCTCTCAAAGAAAAAAAAACAACTCAAAACTAAAAAATCAAATCCCAATAGACAATAAAGAAAAAAACAAACAGAAAAGCCCTTACCAGGTGAAATTGACTTTGCCCAAGGTGTAAGAAAGCCAAAAAAGTAAGGATCTTTTATCCTAAATGCACATATTCTGATTTTGTTTTTCTAATCCGTATCAGTAGTAGTGTAGATTAACCCACAGTAATTTTTAATTTGTTAGTATTCCTCAATACACATTTTAATATAAATAGATCGTGTAGCTGAAGCTTCTTTTTGCCTATTTCTTGTTTGCATTTAAGGTCAAGAAGACACATGGGGTGAAAGTCTGGGTTGACTTATGATTTGCATTTTCCAACATCAGTTTTGACCTTGAGTTGCTAAGTATGAACTTGGAACAAAAGAGCTTTATAGAAGTGGTTGATGGATGGGTTGTAATACTGAAGCTTCCCTCCCCCATGCTCACATCCTCAGAGCTCAGTCCATCCTTACGCTGAAGTGCTGCCTTCGTAGGCAAGAGTCTGCTGCTTCAGGAGATAAAAATCCTGAGGCTGGCACTTTGGCAGTCTGTTTATAATAGTGAAGATGTAGGAGAGAGAAGTCAAAAGTGTGTAGGTAAGTTTTGGGGTTTTTTTCTTTTTTTCTTTCAGGGAGAGGATGTCCCCCTGTGTTTTGTAATGAGGCAATTGTTTTAGATGATAAACATCTCGCCTATCTATTGCATAGGAAATGCTTCTTATATTCCTTTTGTCTTCTCTCTGCAAACAGCTTGCTTTGTGTGGATTGTGGTACATTTTTAAAAATTACTTTTTTATAGAAAACCCCTTTCTGAGCCCTATCTCCCTCCAGCTTTCCCCCATTTACTTCAGTACCTCTGGCTATCACAAGTTTGCTTTTTGTCAAATTTGCTGGGATTATTCTCTACTGAAATGCTATAAAAACAGAGAGGGGGTTGTTTTGGGAGGAGAGGGAATTAGCAGCAGTGGAAGTAGCAACCTGAGTGGTGATATATCCAGGAAAACTCTGGAGGCCATATTTTGCAGTACTGAAATCTGAAAACAGAGTTCCCCCAAACTAAGGATTGCCCTTGTGTTTTTAATCAAGCTTCATTAATATTCAGTACTGAGTGTGGTGTAGGAGCAGGACTCCTGTAGGGCTGTAGCGGTGCCGTGTTGGGCTGGCCCTGTGGCTCCCACCTGGGCTTCTGCTGGTGGCCTGGGGAGTCCTGAGATCAGAAAATGGGGGACGTGGCTGCCTGTGCTGTCATATCATAAACTAGTCTATGTTGGGAGGGACATTTAAAGCTCATCTAGCTGCTTCCTTTGTGTTTAATTAATTATTGTGTTTTGCCGTGGATGGAAAAGGTAAAGTGGTTACACGAACACATGGCACAAATGGAAAGGGACAGACTGAAATGAAACAAAATTAGCGTGAGGCAGGCATCAGTCCCATTGAACTAATGAAGTTCTGTCTTCTGCAGTCATCTTGAACTCAAGTTATACTCTCATGTGTGTTGCCTTAGTGTTGCCAGTGGAGGGCTGGTTTTTTTCTGAAAGAAAAATAAACAGAGAAGGGGTAGGGTGTGTCGCTTATTTTGCTAGAGCGGATTTTAGGGAAAAACCAAAATGAATGTGAAAAGTCAACAGATGTTAAAGTGCTGTGGATTAAATCCTGTGAGTACTACAGATGCTGAGTGCTCATAGTTGCCAGCATCTCTGTGAGACTTCTAATAATTACAGCAGTCTTGTACTGTAACCTTGCAAGATCTCCTTTAGTATGATTAAGGCTTGCTTGAAGATCAGAGGTCTTCCTCTGCAATTCTTGTAGAGACAGATCTCGATTTTAGAAATTGGAAGTACTGAATTTGTGGGTGCAGAATAATGGGTTGATGCACAGAGAAGTGAGAAACCTCTGTATGAAAATACCACTGCCATCCTTAAATGGAAGAGCAACATCCCTTCTTTGAAGGCTGATATTCCAAAGTGAGCCACAGCATAGATGGGGCCATTGTGATATGGCTATAGCTAAAGATGTTCTCACTCATAATTTTCAAAAGGGCTTTGAGGATGGCAGAATTCCCATTTTACAGTTAAACAAAGAAAACTCAAAGGTCAACTGCCACGTCCATACAAACTAATATCAGAGCCTGAATCTCAACACTGGTGAAATAGGAGATCCCAATGGATTAAGCTGCCTTCCAGTTCATAGGTTGCACAAGATCTGGCTGGAATGGGCTTGGGCTTGCCTTCTGTTGAAGTGTACTTTGATCTGTTTGGCTTTGATGCACAGGACACTGGTGGCCAAATCTATGCACCAGATCCGAGGAGGAAGGGAGTAGGAGTGCGTGGTATTTTGCAGACTTGGGATGATTGCGATGATTAAGATGACTTTAATGGATAAAGGAAAATAATTACATTATTTCCTGTAACATTCCATAGGCCTTTAAATACAAGGCATTGATTTTTACCCCAGCATTGTATGAAATTAGTGTTTCTATTATTTTGGTGCTGTAGGAAATCACCATAAAAGTACCTTCTCTAATGATCAATATTGCAGTGGCCCAAAGGTGTCTTGGATTTCCTGTTCATCTGCATGGCTGTGTGCGTGCCCAGAGACATGCTTGCTCCTTCAAATCCAGCTTGCCTTCTTGTTACTCTGCTGGCTAATGCCTGGCCTGGAATCTTTCCTTCTGCTTTAACAGTCCTGAAAAGCCTTCCTCAAAAATCCCTTCTTTGATTAATTATAGCAACCTCCTATAGCAAACAAATTGAAGAATGGATTTACCACATAAATTGGTAAAGGATGGTGATGTACGTACTAAAATTACTTTATGAGGTACATCTGAGGATTTCTGTGGAAAGGGTCAAATGCTTATTTTTACTTTGGTTAAGTGAATTTCACTGAAGATGTGTATGCGATATCCCTAGTGATTAATTGCTCTCAAATACTTATCCCAGCTGAGTTATGTAATATGAATGTAATAAGAAGGATTCCCAATAAAAAGTCTGTGAATGGCAGATCTAAATGTCTGCAGTGGCTTTTGAAATTTTAGATGTGAAAAGCGCTAACGGGAAAAATATTTTACATAGCTTCTGAGATAGGGTCTAGAATTTTTTAAGGCCTTGTGTTTAACTCCCACTGACTTAAAATTTTGAGGCTTTGCTATAAATTGTTCCTTATGCTTCTGCCAGAACAATAGTTGAGTGTCTTCAAAGAAATTAGATTAAGGCAATGTGAAAAATACCAAATGGGAAGGTATGTACTTAATTCCAACTTCTGCCTGTGAAAATCTGCTATAATACACTTCAGATGGTATGATCAGGTGCTATTTCTGAGTACCTCAGTAAAGATGTTTTTTTTGGCAGCAGGATGATTAACAATTTTTCTTTGTTACATGAAGTCCTAAATTTTTCAGAGTGGTTTTTGCTGGCAACCCAGAAATGGGAACTGGACAAACACTGAGCTGAACATGTAGAAGTTTTCTGTATATATATATATATATATATATATATACAAAATTAAATTTCAGGGTTCACAATGCCTGTACTAATACTTGGAGATAGGCTATGCCCTGGCAAAGAAAACTCACTTTTTGAGGAGGTTGGAGGCAGGACGGGGGCAGCTCTTGTGCTGGAGTGTTGAGATCAGCATTGTCATGGCAGTCCCATGCCTGCCGCATGCAAGGCATGGGGAAAACAAACCGTTTCTCTACTTAGGTGTAAAGGAAGTATCATGAAACATCTGTTGTGGTAAAGGAAAGCATTCTTGAACACATGAAAGTGTGAGATCTGCAGTCCAGATAGGCAGACAGCCTGTGCTTATCTCGCCTGTGTTGTTTGCACTCACTGCTGCCTCCAAAACAGGTTTCAATGATGAGGTTGCTGACGCACTCGCCTTTTCACCTATGATGTGCACTACCACAGTCGTGTTCCCTGGTGCTGGGCTTTGTCTAGCACTCCTCAGTCAGCTTTTTGAGTGGTGTCATGCCAACTGTATTTTCAGACCTGTGCACATGGTAGCAGTGGCTTTCAGATCTTAATTGCCTGTGCCCATCTGTGGCAGCAGACATTTGAACCCATCCATGCTGTGTTGGTGGCAGCTCTGTGATGACAGCTTACAGCAGCCCCCACGCTCTCCCCACAAGAAGTGGCAGTCCAGGCTTGTCCAATAGGCTACTGGTGCGACCTCTCTTGCTTTGGTTACAGACTGTTTTTTTTTCTTGGATGCTGGGAAGATCTTGGTGTTGGAGCAAACATAAATAAAATCAACCCTAATCTCTCTGTGTTAAGCTGACAAATGTTACTGGTGTTAAACACAGCTGATCGATTTGCTGGTGGGCCATAGCACAGATCTTGAGATACTAAGGTGATATAGCAATGGGACTTTGAATAGTTATTAAAAATAAAAAGAAGATAATTTTTGCTAATGTAAGAATGTAGTGCAGCATTTTTGTGTGTTTGGTGCTGTTTCTGCAGGGATGCCCACATCTGCGGCCCACCATGCAGGGCGGCACCGCCCTTTCTGTTGTAGAAGAAGACTGATCTTTTGAAATGGTTCAGCTGCTGACCAGTAGCTTCCTGCTGTAGTATTTTACTTGGTCCATATCAGAACATGATGATCGGATATACAGGGGAGTACCGAGACGCAAGGAGGCAAGCGCCATCGTTGAAGCGATGAAGCAGCAGTAGTAGTTCCACCAGCCTCCAGCTTTAAGTCACGACATTAAAAAAGGTTTGGATTTCAAGGAAGCAAATGTTATACGCAACTGGAGTTCATGAAACTCTGAAAACCACACGACTTCTTTTTGGTGTGGAGGAAAGAGACATTAGTCCACACTTGCATTCATTTAAAAAGTCATTGACTTTGCATTCTTCTGTACTGGTATGCATTTAACAACAACAAGACATAAAAAAGCAGAAATGATCCCAAGTAGGTGCTCCCATAACTCCACAGAAAGATGGACAAAATCACTGGCTGGCATGAAGGCAGCGTGGGACATGCATGGGGCATCTTGCAATTTGTGATGAACAAATGGGGGTAATGATTTGAGCAAGCATGGCCAAATACTGCCCATAAATAGGAGCTAGAGCAGCCCTTGTTCTTGGTGCTACTCAAGAAAGTAACATCAAACAGGAGCCAGCTGTGATACTTTGCTGGCTAGCCCTCCATCGCTTTATAACCACTTGGTGTTGGCAGTACCTCTTTCCACCTCTGCAACGCCAGTGGCAACATTTTGAAAAAGTATCTGGTTCCAAAATAAATGTGCACATGCAGATTTCCTGAAAATTAGCAAAAAGTGTGAAACGAAAACAGATTTAGTTATTTTGCTGTGAGCTGGTATGTAGTTCAGCTCTCTGTAACCACTCCCAGAGGATATTATAAATTCTGAAGTGTTTAAATATAAGGCTTCATATTTTCTTTAGTAAATGATTTTGAGTAAATTGTCCTGAACTATTTTTAACTCTGTAGAGCAGTTAATGGTATTAGTATGTTTTTCAGGATTTTCAGTCAGCTTGTGGGTTGGTAGTCTGTTGTTCAGAGGAAAAAAATAATTGCTATCTGTTTATATATGTATTAATCTAAAATAGAGTTTTTTGAATTAAATACCATTAGGTAGTAATTTATTATCTTTAGTATCAGAGGTATACTGGTGATGGTTTGAGGGTTTCTTTTCTTTCTAGGGTATTGTTTTTTGGGTTTTTTTTAAGCTTTTCTCGCAGTCCTTAAAACAAAGCATGCTGCACTCTTTCCCAAGCTCTGCCTTCCCCAAAAGAAAATATTGTAAACCGTTATTTTTTTCTCAAAAGTAATTCAGAAATTACAAGTTGAGTTTTATTAACCTCCTTCCCATGCTATCTATAAGCATGTGTGGCCTGATTGCCTATAATGGAGTCATTCATGTTACTGCCAGGTGAAATTTGTTCTGGGTAATACAGTTTCCCAAAGTAATGCCTTTTGATTTCTGAAACACTGAATCTCTCATCACCATGGGTTTGACAATAGTGATATTTTCAACCGTATTTGTGTTACGCTAGTTTACACTCGTGGAATGACTCTTCATTTGTAATCTTTTGAGGCACTTCGTCTTACTCGAATTAAAGTTCAGCTGAATAATTATGAAGACTAACCAAGTTTGTTCTTATTTTATGTCTTGTTTGCTTGTTTTTATGGTTGCAGTTTAAGTATTTGACAACCAAACCCTGAAGCAGAAATGGCAAAACAAGCCCAAATTGACGTATTTCTAAGGTTAGCTAAGCGGCAATGAAAACTGTGGCAGCTATCTAGTAAGTCAGATCACGGAGTATTCTGAGTTGAAAGGGACCCCCAAGGATCATCATGTCCAGCTCTTAAGTGAATGGCCCATATGGGGATTGAACCCACAACCTTGGCATTATCAGCACCATGCTCTGACCAACTGAGTTAATCGAGGAGCAGCTACATGGGGTTAGAGTTATTTGAAGCCATACATTGCATTCGTTCATTCGTATGTTGCAGTTCCTCCACATTCTTCAAGTAGTTCCATTCATTTGTTTACATTTTGAAGATCAGCAGAGCTCCAGGAGTTATTTCCTCATAAGCTTTATTTACAATAGAAATAGCACAGGTTTTTATGAATAAATAGCAATGAATCTGTGTAATACACATTTCTCAGTGGTCAACATAGATGTCTAGTACTGATTTTTTTCATCAGCTTTACTGTATGCAGTGAATATTCTTAAAATTTTGGCAACGTTAGTATTGTAAGCATTTGCAGTTATTAAAATCTGGAGACAAAACCCAAAACAAACCCGGACCACTCAGGTTTCTTATCTCAGTACCTCCAAGTCCCACTCGATATGTACTGCTTTGTAGCGTTTTACAGTGGGGAATGGAGGCGGAGGTTGGCTTGCTCATCCCTGTCCTTCACTTAGGGGATGGGGAGTGTACAGCTCATCTGATTGTAACTAGAAACAACTGCTGAACTTTCATCTGTTAATTACCCTTTCACTGAGGACTTCACTGCTGTAGCATCTGCTAGTCATTATATCTCGTTTAAAAAGAAGCCAGTAAGAAAAAATATAGGAGGGATAAAAACAATGAGGTATCAGTTTAGAGCACAGAATTGATAACAAATGTTCTATTTCTGGTTTCTTTGCTGCCATGGAAGACTTGTACTTTCATACAAATAATATAAGTGTCTTTCATCACCTGTTAAATGAAGTCTGTGCCTGCTGCTTGCAGGTGCTTTGATTATTTTTAGTTTTTATGCATATATCAGTAGAAAGCTTTGAAAATTCTTGGTTTTGCTTTTTCTTTCCTGTGCCTGTGATGCCGTATTTTTGCTGTGTTATTTTACAGCCATGGTTGTTACCAACCTTATCAAGCTCTTCCCTAGATGGCTTTTCACTTAACTCTCTACCGTGCAGGGTCGTGGGGAGCCCAGAGGGGCTCCAGCGCTGTGGCAGCAGCATTGCAGGGCTGTGGGAGGTAGTGCCAGCTGCTCTCAGACACCAGGCTGGGAGCTGTCACTACACCGGTGTCAGTAGTGTCTCCTGAGCTGCCTGCAAGGATCTAACAAGCTCGTTAGATTGAGTTGGGATTTTTAGAACAGTAACAAGGAGGATTTGTGTAGTTATTGGGAGAGGGTTTTATATTCTAGCTCTTATTGTTTTGGCCTAAAGTATGAGGGGTATGGTTGCTGCCTGTTCCCATACAGAATGCTTATTTCACACTGTAATTCATGAACAGGTCTTCCCTGCCATGTGCAGTGTGTGTGCTTAGCTGTTGGAATGATGCTCTGCATAAAACTACAGTGCACTTCCATCTCTGCAGATTTTTGCTTCAGACTGGCTTCTATGTCTTTTCTGTAAGTTTTATCTGTTGGAACATCTACACTATGCCCTGGCATAACCTGCCCTGTCATACCTAATACACCAGAAGAGCTTGGTGCGGGGCATGTATGTGAGGTAGTGGTAATAAAGCACCAGTGAAATGTTTCAGGCCTCTCTCAGATCCATTATGACCGCAAGAATATGTAGAAGAATTGTAATGCCCCCTTTGATGGTGGTAGCAGGCTGTTGGCAGGGCTTAGCCTGCCATGCCTGATCTTCGTAGCTGCAGGTTGCTGCCACCCTTTATCCTCTCCTCCTGCTCTTGCTGCAGGCTCCTTGGGTCAGATCCAGTGAAGGTGCAGTGCTAATTCAGCCTACTAACCCAAGGGCAAGTTTTCAGGCAGAAGGGACAACAGTTTTACTCTATTAGGAGTAATGTCCATGCTGGACGTGTCATGGTTCATTCACTTAAGCAGCGCCCCCCTTAACAGCTTCTGCCCTCTCTCCAGTGTGCTAGATCAGCACCAAAGCGATCACAGAAATAAGCCAAGCTGAGATAACTGTGAAGATGTAAAAGAACCTGGTAGGACTTCTTTATCTGGCATTTTCTTACTATACAACCGTACATGAGTAAGCATTTTCTTGGGAGGTTGCTGGGCCCGGGAGCCTGGACTTGCTGTCCAATAACTTACTTTCCAAGGTAACCCTGAATGCCTAAACTCAGTTGATACTCCTCTCCT